>BLKR01002833.1:0-174504 GCA_011170035.1 Teleogryllus occipitalis
ATCCATATTGTCTATGAGAAAAACTTATATGTTCCTCCAGTCTTGAGAGTATTGGTCCCTCCAGTATCTTGCCCATAGTGTCAAGAAGGCACAGTGGTCTATACGACGATATCTGTTCCAACGGTTTCTTGCCCTTCCGGAGTAGTATTAACTTTTGTTTTTTCCAGTTCCTGAAAAATTTCCCCTCCTTAAGACATGTATTATAGACTTCCAAAAGACATTCTGGATACACTTGTACCACTAATTTTAATATTTCGGTGGGTATCCCATCCATACCTGGTGCCTTCCCAGTTTTCATATTCTTCACTGCTTTCCGTAATTCATCTGCCGTAAAGTAGTCAGCATCATTAAACTCATAATCATTAGGTCTTTGTCTCTCCCAGGAATCCCTTGTAGGAAAGAGCTCTCTTATAGCTCCTCTCATCCACTGTGGGTCATTTAGGTAAGGTATTTTGGGATAAGGTATTTTGTGATCCATCCGAAGCTTCTTAGTCACTATCTTATACGCCATACCCCAGGGTTCATTATCAATCTGGCTTAGAAGTTCCTTCCAACTTCTGTTTTTGCTCATTTTAATTTCTTTTTTAAGTTGCTTGCGCTGTGTTTTATATTGCTCTCTAAGGTATGGGTCGTTCCTGGCTCTTGTCGCCTTTCTTCTAGCCTTAATGCAGCTCCTACGTGCTTCTGCTATTTCGGAGGTCCACCAGTACATTTGTTGTTTATTCCTGGGGCCCCTGCTTCTGGGCATAGACGTATCGCACACTGCTATCACTATTTCTTCCGTTGTCTTTACCACATCTTTGAGTGTTTTCCCTTTGTCCAGCCCATGCTTGCCAATAACCTGGACTCTTCAAGAAAACGTTTTGCCTTATCCTCATTAAGTTTTTTGGGGTTCCAAGAAGGCCTACTTTTGTATCTCGCCTTACCACTTTGTGGCTCTTCTGATGTTACGGTATACCCTATGTATCGATGGTCACTCAGGGTTTCCTCATCCAACACCGTCCAGTTCGTGATGTCCTTAGCAAGTCTGGAAGTACTTATTGTCAAATACAAAATGGATGAAGTATCTCCCCGTTGGAAAGTGATCTCATTTCCAGAGTTAAGAATAATAAGATCATTTCTTGCTACGAACTCGCATATAATAGCTCCCCTTCTGTCAGAGCGCGTCTCCCCCCATTCCGACGATTTACCATTGAAGTCGCCTGCTATCAGCACCTCTCCTTTCGCTGTTTTCAGGCTAGCCTCCAATTCGTCAATGTCTTTTTGAAATTTTTCTATTGTGTCATTCGGGAAGAAGTAACAGCTGTAAATTCTCTTATTATTCACCTCAACCCATACAAATCCATTCTTCGTCATCTTATATTTATTAATATTTAACTTCCTATTGTGGATTATTATACCCGCTCTTCTTGTGGTATCTCGATACAACATGTTTTCGCAGTAAGGTTGCTCACTAGTAAGTAGTACATCCACTTCCCTCTCTGCAGCAACCTGCAGCATCAAGTCCCACGCCTGTTTACTCCTCCCCAGGTTAATCTGTAGAAGTCGAAGCATACTTGATGTTTTTTCCCTTCTGAACCGCCGCTGTAAAGGAGGCACATTTGCTACTTCCTAACAGATGTTGATCCTCTTTGTTTTTCCCTTTACATAAAACACATTGTTCCCTGTTGGTACAGTTCTTGGCCACATGTCCAGTTTTACCACATCTGTAACATATCTTGCTACGATCAGGTCCTCTGCAGTGCATTGCAATATGTCCGAAGTCTAGACATCTATAACATCTTGTTATCGGGGGTTTTTCCCTGATTCTGCAGTTAACCCATCCAATCTTAATGTTTCCTGCTTTTATAAGATTATGAGCTATCTCTTCTTCCAACAACATTGTAGCTGTTTGCATTCCTCCGTAACCTTTGCGCATCCTACAGGGGGTGGACATATGTTCTATTGCTACTATTTTGCTCACCGCCTCCAATACTACCTCGACAGTAGCCGTTTCATCAATATTTCTAATTTCTATTAGACGCTTTCGCTCCAAAGCACACACTTGAGCTTGCTTCCCTACCGCTTTCTCCAAAGCCTCCTTCAATGAGGCAATATTCCCAGTTTTTTCGAGAACAATAAGAACCTCTTCCTTTTTTGTCCTCCGTATAGCTAGTATCTTTGTACCATGATCACTAGGGTTCACGGTGTCCTTCATCTTCTTTATGATGTCAGCATAAGTTTCCTCTTCTTTAGCTGCCACTTTGATAGCTGGATTAACTTTCCTGATTGTTGTCTTCTTCTTTTGTATATTTTTCTCTTTTCTGCTTTCTTGGAGTTGCCAATCCTCCCCTACTTGGTCTTCTGTCTTTTCAGATGGTTCTATCTCCTCCCCCTGATTTACTTGCTTTTCTCTTGGCGTAACCTCCACCGTAGTTATATCCTTCTGTTTGTCTTTCTTACCTCTTCTATTGGGTTCTTCTGGTGGACTAGGTGCACCCCTCTTTTTACTTCGTACATCTTTCTTATCTTCCCTTACCTTATTTTCCTTCTCTCCACTCAGTAGAGAGTTCAGGATCCCTGAAAATTCTCTCTTTTCCTCTACTACCTCTTGTACCCTATTCTTCAGGGTATCCATATTTTCTATAGCTTTAGTCAAAGCTTCCTTCACACTCATCGGATTATTATTATTACTATTATTATTATTATTATTACTATTATTATTATTATTATTATTATTATTATTATTATTATTATTATTATTATTATTATTATTATTATTATTATTATTATTATTCTAAGAACATAATTAAATTTGCTCAATTTTGAATGCATATCTTCTAGGTGTGAATTCCATTTGAGGTTGGATTGTTTGGTGATTCTGAGAAAGTTTGTTTTCTGCGCTTGTGTGATGCTGTTTCCTTCTAATGTTGAACTTGGTGAGTATTGTTGTGTTAAGTGAGAGTTGTGGAAGGGTATTGTGATTGTTTTGTCTCTGTTTAGGATTAGTTTGTTGTGGTGGATCCATTGTATTAGTTTGTCGATGGCTGAATTGGCTTTGTCTTGTAAAGCTTTGGTTGTTCTTTCTTTGAATATTATATTAGTGTCATCTTCAAAAAGCACGGTTTTGTTGTTTTCCATTATTGATGGCAAGTCATTTACAAATAAAAGAAATAAAATTGGGCCTAGTGTGGATCCTTGCGGGACCCCATATGTCACATCTCTTGCCTCGGAGTGATTATGTTTTGTTGTCTTTTTGGTAAGGTAATACTACTATTTTTTTCTGTCTGATAGATATGACTTTATCCACTTGTAAGCAATTCCTCTGATTCCATAAGATTCTAATTTTGATACTAAAATTCTGTGATCTATCATGTCAAAGGCTTTGGATAGATGAAGAAAGAAACCAACAGAAATTCCTTTTTGGTTTAATGCCATGAGGATTTCATTTACAAAGGTGAATAGATTGATTGATTTTCTCTGAATCCATGTTGTGAATCAGTGATAATGTTACAGTGTATCAAGTAGCTTTTTAACCTTTGATAGAAGAGTTTTTCTAATATTTTTGAAAAACCTGACAAACCTGACCATGATTTATTAGTTAACAGTGAAATGAGTTTGTTCAAGTTTTTTTCAATATACTTCCTAGTCTCCTTTACTGGGTTTGCTTTTGATGAGGTGGAATTTATTTTAAGAGTGAGTATTTGAGCATTGTGTTCACTGCGCCACGTATCATTAGTGGTGATGGTGTATGTGTGTTTTGTTTTGTCTAAAAGGAATTTGTCTATTGCTGTTTGGGAGTTCTTTGATTGCCTGGTTGGCATGTTGATTCCTGCATCCAGATTATAGGAGCGTACTAATTTTATTAGTTTGATTCTGTCCTTTTCATGAGTGATATTAGCTGTAGGTAGGAAGTTAATGTTTGTCGCCACAGATTATAATAGAGTAATGAGGCCGCTTTGTTAACTTTTCCGAGATTATTTCTAAGTTTTTTAAGAATATTTGAATACTTCCATCAGGTGCTTGGTAAACACTTAGGAGGACAATGTTCAGGTTTGGAATTTCTACAATTGAACATTCTATGTCTGAGTCGCATGTTATTTGTTTGAATTCATTTACTTCTTTGTAATCGCAGTTATTGGCCAAGTATACGCATGTGCCTCCATACGTATGATTGATATTGGTGTGTTTGGCCCTACGACAGAAGTAACCGGCCAAGTATAAACCTGGAATTTGTGTCATTTTTATTTGATCCTCCATAAGCCAGTGTTCAGTTATACAGATTGCTTTATGGTGTTTTATGTGGTATTTTTGTATAATTTCTATTTCTTGTATTTTGTTTTTTAAGGATTGAATATTCTGCTGTAGAATCTGAAAAGTGCTGTGTTTTTCAGTGATGACTGGTGTAGATGTGGTTGTTTGCTACAGGTCCAGGTGCTGAATAGGTTTCGAAACTGCACGTAGGTTGTAGGACATGGATCAAGAGGGTTTTGAGGAAGAGTTTTGGGAGATTGGAGGGTTGACAGCTATGACAGCGTAGGTGAGAGTGGGAGTCACAGGACTAGGGCACGAGGCTAAATTAGCAAGATTGGAAGAAGAGGCTGGTGTGGGGGGAACAGGGGTTGGTGGAGGTATAGAGAGTGCAGGAGATGGAGGTAACAGTGAAGGTGAAGGAGCCTCTAGGATGTGTGTGGCTAGCTTACACTCTAGTGCATGTTTGCCAGCTTGTCTCAGGTGGAGACCATGCCGGGTGAATAGAGTCTCTGAGTCTAAGCTAAATAATGTAATTTGTGTGTCTCTCAGATAAAGCAACATTATAAAAGAGTTGCATATGCTACTTTTTTGTATACAGCATTATAAATGTTTAAGAGAATCAGACCTAATTTTGTGAAACAATTTCCCTGCGACATCTCGGATATTTGACAGTGGTGCGAGAAAACAATGGTCAGGTTTTCCGGTTATTGTTACCTCCCCAAGATAATGTTGTTGTGATTGTCTGAATATGTGATGATCCAATCTGTCAAATCTAATACATCCAATGCATACATACATACAATCCAATACATACAATGTAATACTGTAAAATATAATACATCATCATTTGTGATGTAAAAGGCCCTTTTATGTAAGATATCTTGCAACAGAAAATGTTGTTTATTATGTTGATTTGCAAAAAATTAATCATAAAAATATGAACATAACAAATTTTGAGGCTCCAACACCAAACAACCGTAGTTTTAAAAAATGGATACAAATGAAATAATTGCTTATACATATTTCTTCAAATATATTTTCTACAAAAATCAGAACATTTTATAATCTGAATCATACAACATAAAGAATTGTAGTTTTCAATAAAACTGGACACTTATCACTTAAATTCTTTGAACAGTTATTAGAGGATTCAAGAACTGCCAGTAAAATACATCTGAATGACACATGATAATAGAATAAGGCAATTAATGGTTAAGAAATCCTGGGACTGTTATGCAATTAACCATCCTAGAAATGCTTTTCAGAAATGTTTACTTCATAAATGTGCCTGGGTCATGTTAACAACCTGCAAACTGCAAAAACAAAAGTAAATAGGAGCAATTTCCCACCTTTCATTAATTTAGTCATTGCTTGTGAATATTACAGGATTAAATTACACCACATATCAATTCCTCTTATAAGAAATCACTCAGTATTGGTTTCCCCTTCCCCATCGATCATACAGCACTTTAAATTTGTTGATAAACTTGTTGGAGTTATTGCAACCCTTTGTGATAGCACTAAGTTATGTAATCATGCATGTATCTATGCATTTCAATAACATGAAAAAAAGAAATGTATGAGAAATATGTCAAACAAGCTTCATTAAAATCTATCATGAACTGTGTAGTATAAATATTTGGTGCAGTCAAATTTACAAACATGCGTGTATATGGACAACTCGTAATTATTATTTAAACTGTGGAAATAGTCTTCCCATTAATAAATATTAAAAGCAAAATATTGGGGGTTGAGATTACCTTAATTTCCTGTACAAGATACTTGAGGCACTTTATTAACCAACCATGTAACCAATTATGGATAATCTATTCATTTAAATTGTGAATATTAAGAAGCAGTCCAGTAGTTGGTAGAGAGCATTCGTTTCAGTAAAATGAGATTTATTATCTTATATTTTCTTAGAAGCTTATTTAATAATCATGTTTATTCAAATGAATACACTAATCTCATAACGTTTTAAAATTAATATAAAAATTATAATATAAATTAAAACTACATAAATTTCATAAAACAATGATTCTTTGATCAATCAATTATCAATTATATCTTATTTACCCAATTGACAAAGTGGATAACTAATCAAATAAGAGAATCAAAATATCTTGAGGAATGGATACCTTTGAGGCCAAAATATGTAAGGATGTACAGTAATCCCTCATTAACACGAATTCCAAGAGACTGAAATAATCGGAGTTCATGTTATAAAAATTTGTGTTATTTGAGTATCATAAATGTCTGTATTACGATTATCCCTTGCTGGGACCGAAGTTCTGTTTGTGTTATGGCAAAATTTGTGTTAAGCGAGTTCGTACTAACGAGGGTATACATTATAACAATACAAGGAAGCAAAATTAATTAATAAAAATCACACTCGTAAACAACTGAACAATTGAGCATGCACTCATATATAAAAAGGAGAGATAGAGAGAGGAGAGGAAAATACACTTTTGTAGATAACCACACCATTACACTTACTGAATGGAAAGCCTGTTGGAAACGCAAGGCATGTAACTAGTGACTGATTTTGTTGGCCTCTTTCAATAGCTCTCTATTTGGTAGCTGTATACCATCTTGCTCAGCTTGCAAGTACTCCAATACTACCCGCACTTGACTATACAGCTTCTTGATGGCTGAGTGTTGAGCAGTCAGGTCTTTGACAGCTAATGCATGCAAAATATATTGTTTTAATTTCTATTGGTATTTTCGGACCACAGCATACACAACAGTACAGCTAATATATATATATTCATGATATAATAAAACTGAAAACATCACTAATTTTAGTTCTTACATTTGTAGTTTTAAAATGTTAATTATACATAAAAAAATGAAGGGAAATAATGAATGATAAAATTGAAATCTACGTGGGAGTAACCCCAGAAAAGAAGGCTGCAGCGGGGGTGATGATATTAGTAATTTTTTTTAAAAAAAAAGGTAAAACAAAATAATCTCATACACATGGATATCAGAGTAGATTGTGACATTGAAGCTGAGGACTAACTGATCTCCCCTGAATATTATAGAAGCTTACATCCCTAGGGAATGGAAGAAAGGAGAAACAGAACCCTTTTATAAGACATTGCAACAATGCATAAACACTGCGGAAGCCTTTGACTATACAATTACAGCAGGAGATCTGAATGCCAGGTTTGATATGTTCCTGTGAATGAAATTGCTGGAACTTTTGATGAAATGACTCAAATGGAAAAAACTACTGTACTTTTAATAATCTCAAAATAACTAGCACCTACTACAGGCATAAAGGCATAAAAATTACACAGGCATACTACTACAGGCATAAAACCATAAAAATTCATGGATAGTTCGAGGTATACAAGCAATTTTAGTTTCTGTGATTATAAACAGCAAACTCTGATCACTTATCACAGGCACTATAGTAAACAGTGGTCCAGAAATTAGCTCTCATCATTTCCTTATATAAAGTAGTTTTTGCCATCGTGAAATATAAAGAGTAAGTTAGAAAATCAGGACCCCTTCGAAGAAACTGCAAGTCCAGCTGTAGGAGCAAGCCAGTATAAGAGGCTAGTAGTAAAAAGGAGTGAATGACTATATGAAACCACTTTCATGCTATATAGAATCTGATTGGAAGAACATAGTGAATTGTGTGTTACAGTGAACTCAGAATGCCTTGGGTACCAATGGAATAAACAACCTGGAAGACTGAAAATATGGGATGAGCCAATCAATGCAACCATTAAGCACAAGATAGATGTGTTTCAGAGATATGGAAGTTGAACTTTATACAAAACTAATTCTCAGACAATATTGCGGAAGTGGAGACAGAAAATGCCAAATTAATGAGGAGATAACAATGGATGAGTTACAATTAGCTCGATTGAAAAGCAAAAATAGGAAATCCATAGGTTCGATGATTCTGGTCTGACCAGCCCTGAGGAAGACCATGAAAAGATGGTCGAAACATCAGCAATACAGCCTTCAACGCGGCTTCACCCAGACAGCCAAGATCATTCACTTCACTCTGGACGCGGAAGACTATGACTTCACATTCTTTAACAATTATTTTGTTAGTATATGCTGTATGAGTGGAAATAAAGAATTATTACATAATTTAAAGAAATAAAAGGGGAAACTCTCTGTTTAGCAACAAACTCCATATGAAAAATTATTGTTGAAGAGTCTACACCATCTGTAATCCAAATAAAGTTTGGTATAAGAGAAATAAATGTACAGGATGTATCTTATGAACATGATTTAAGGTGGTTAGAGGAAGATACATGTTAGGTGTAACATATCTTTTTTATTGCTTTAATCAAAAGATGAGAGGCTATTCTCTATATTCTGGTAGAGTTTGAATTGATTTCAATGTAAAGTGTTTGAGTAATGAGATCTTAAAGTTTGTTGTTTTAACATGGGATCTTACGGTGACCTGCCAGAGTCTACATGAAATTTTAAAATTGTAAGAAAACTAACTGTTGAAAGTGTTTTTGGAATCCCTTCCTTAGGTAGAAGAATCATCTTGAAGAATCAATATGCACAATTTTAAGGACATTACAATGGGAGAATGGGAGAATTTTGCAGAATTGTAAGCCAATATCATTCCAAGTTCACACACTTTCTAGAAGGTCAAGACGGTAACATGCAATGTAGCAACACCGTGTATGTAGTGGGTTTCATTCAAATTGAATGACACGTCCTTGACAAGCATGCTTACATTTCTCTGAATCATCTGGCCTCAATTAAAAGATCTTCAATCCTGAATCCTTCACTCAACATTGCCTTTGATATTAATCACATATTCAGCAAAGTTAAAATTTAATGGATATAATTAATGATTTGGTGATCTGAATGAAAAACTTAATTCAATTAATATTCAAAATGAATCACATTGAATCTCGTAGCTCTTCTCTCTATGAGCATGAACCATATGCTCAATCTCTCTGTAAGATCTTAAGAGTTTATATTATTTTTCTCTATGTCAGCATTTTGACTTTTGCTCCTGAAAAATGAATATATGATTCATGCTTCATTTTTTAATAATTAATTATTAAAAAATGAATAATATTCTCTTTTTGATTATATCAGACAAACAGTATATTGTCATTGCCTTCTACGCTACAGTTGCATGTCATCTTACACTGGACTTAAAGCAGCAACTTTTAGGATAGGTCAGTACCTCAATCAGTAGATCTACTGGCTGGGTATTATTCAATTCACAAAGGTTTTAGAAATATATTTTTTAGTGGACTTAAATGTGTTGAAATGATAAAATACATTTTTCTGGTGATAACATCATCCATTCAAGGTACACGTAAATGCAGAGCTGGATTTCCCAATTAGCAAAATAAGAAGGCTTGTGACTCATCATCATACTCAGATTTTTAAACCCAATATTCTTAAAAACTTCATAAAATATTACTATCTGAAAACTAATCATTAATCAAATAGTTTACTGAACTACAATGTTTGAATTTAAAAATAAATTGATTGGAATAATAAGAAACTAAACATGTATATGTAAATGAGAAATTAATAATATAATTTCCACTTTGTATGCAATTTGTTAATATACATCTGTATTCGCACAAGGATATATTCTTACAGAAACAGTGATTTTTAGCTAATCAAAGATTTTTTTCTGAACGAGTGATCAATACAGTTTTGTTCTTGGAGACCCACAGTATCTAAATCCAGCCATGGGCAAATTTAATTGAAATTGTGACAAGAATGATAAAGTCAGTCTTTGGTATTATTCATATTTTTTAAGAGAAACCCTTTTTTTCTATAGTACTATACTTTGTCTAACTGATTGCACTCCCTGAACAATAATAATGCGTTTTTAATGGGTCTCATGTTGTAATTCTAAAACATTAAAAACTCATTTAATTTTGAGTGCAACATCAAGACAAATGATTCCAACAGACTATGTCACTTGGAAATCTCTATTCAAGATATTTAGTTCCAACAATGTTATAATTTTATTTTTGAGGGTCTAAATAACACGGCTCTAAGAATTATATGATATAGTAATTTCTTTTTACCAGCTTTAGTTGGGTGTGTAAGTTACTTTACACAATAATCTGTATCTAAAACTTAAATCAATTTCATGACATGATATAAAATTATACTGAAAACAATTGCAACCAGCCAATAGCTACTATGTATCCCACTGCTGGAATTAATATACTTGTACTTTGCAATTGCAAAATAGTTTAAAAATGTTGAACAATCAAAAGCTATTACAACATAAAATTTGATCCAATTTTTTGATTACTTAAGCAAAAATAAAATAGAGGAATAGCAGAAAAAAAATTGTCTTTTTGGGATAAGGAGCACTAGGAATCAACGAATAGGATAGCTGTTATTTATGAAATAGATGTACATGAAGAGCAGCTAATAACAAGATTCCTTACATATTATGGAATGGTAGGAAACCCAGACTTTCATATCTAAAAAGGGATGGAACCAGAGATTTTAGACATAGTAAGAATAAAAAGGAAAGGAAATTTGATAACTGTCCTACAGAAAGAATTTTAATTGAATATAGTGAGAATGCAAAAATCATACTAGATGAAACCAACAAAATAATAACTAGAAGATAAGTTATTCACTAAACCCTCGTTAACACGAATTCCAAGGGACCGAAATAACTGCAGTTCATGTAGACTTGCAACGAAATGCTCAAAAGGCTTTATAAATTTCGAAACACAACGAAATGGTAAAGAACAGACTGATACCAACAAGACTCACTGATGTCTACTACTTAGAAGAGCAAGAACAAGCTTTTAAGGGTCGCGATGAATCAGAAACATCGTGTAGGAAACTAAGAAAATTAAGTTTATTCAGCGCATAGCACCAACTCCTAAATGATCATTTGCAAAGTGGAACAGTTTTCAGAGGTACTTCTTCTACTATCCAGAACAATTTAATAGAAGCTGTAAGAGGTGTTATGGTACATACAATTACAAAGGAACTTGTCTCTGCGAATTTGCGGCCATTCTTCCAGACACAATAGCAGACATAATAAATCGCAGCTCTCCACCATTTTGTTTTATGTGTACAAATCTGGTGAAGGTCAAGACAGATTCATGGACTTTATAGACGTCAGCACTGATAGATCTGCATATGCGCTGTATAACCATGATGTTACAACCGTGAATAATTTTAATATAGGCGAGAAAATTGTTGCTTAGACCTATGATGGTGCAGTCGTAATGTCTAGCCGATGGTGCAGTCGTAATATCTAGACTTTTAGGCGGTCTTCAGGCTAAAGTTAAATAGACATTTTCAGAGAAATTATTTGTGCATTGTTACGTTCACATTCTGAATTTAGTATTGCACCAGGCAGCAATGTGCATTGACAAGTGTAGACTTGTCTTCCAATCTCTGCCCAGTCCCTCTAGTTTTGTTGAGGCTGCAAAATAGCTTGAGTTTTTTTGGGAGAGCATCTGAAGATGTTTGAAAAAAGACTCCTGCCGCCTTTACTCCTTTGACGCAAGGGAAAATTCTGAAAGCCAATTATTTAAGAACTATTAGTTTACCTCGGCGTAAGAATTATTAAGTATTAAAGAAGTCAGTATTACCTTGTCTGGCCGAAAAGAAAATCGTTTTCTCTCGTGATTCGGACGTGATAAATGTTTTGTCGAAGGTTGCCCGTCAAAACGCTATTCACGGAGTCTGCAATGCTGTAAAGTAGGCGTGCTACCAACGTTAAACTCTTTTAATTCTTTCACTCTTTACACGAGCGCGGCGCTTCGACACGAAACCGCTCAGCTCGTAGATGATGTGATTATATCGCGTCTCAAGTAGAAAGAGGGAAGAATCCCGCGAAATTGTCACAATATGCAATATTATCTCTCTGGTCGTTCTTGGTGTCAGTCCCGTGGCGCGCTCTGACGCCCTTCTTAGAAAGCAGTTCAAAATTTTAAAGCAGTTCAGTCGTTCCAAAGAGTTTCATGCGAAAAATGTATTGCCTTTCTTTCTGGAAGCCCGCTCGCGGTTTTTACAGAAAAAAAGTCCAACACGGGACGTTTGATATGTATACCCTTTGCTGTTAGCGCCAAAGGATTACTATAAATGAATTCCGAGTACAGCGCCAAATTTGAACTAATTTTGCTCGCCAATGTGCCAACAAGTTTCTTTTTACATTCAACGAGGAAAACAGAAACAACGTTCTTTTATGAAGAGAAAGCTACCTAAACCGGTATCAACACGCTGGAACTTTAACTCCCTACTCGTGAACACTGCACACGTTGAACGGGAAAATTTAATCATATTTAGTTAATCAATAATCTCTTTGATCATATGAGAGATCCAGAAAACAATGCTGATTAGAAACCGTCAACATTGGTGAAAGTCCAAGGTTATCTTTACTTTTTGAGCCAATTGGATACTGCCTTCCTCCTTGAAACGTTCTCAAAAATTCATAGATATTCGGACATTCTTTTCAATATATTTCATAACAAATCTATGGATATTGGATACTGTCATTCTAAAGTGCTACAAATGATGGAATGTTTAGAGGAACTCAAAAGAGAATTCCAAAGCATTTGGCAGAGTATTCCTTCTGAGGTGATAAATGAACATGCAGAAAAGAAAAGGATAACTAGCGAACCAGGTGAAGTCACGTTCAGAAGAATTTTCAATGAGATTTTGTCAATGTACTCAATCAGATAGGAAATAGATTTTCCGATTTTGAAAGTCTGTTTCATTGCCCTTCGATTTCCCTAACTACAAATCGTACTGGACTAACAACAAATACAACTTTCCCTAACTACAAATCGTCTTTCCTTGATCACAGTGTTACGATTCTAGGTGGTGAATTAAAACTCGAGTATTATTTCAACAAAAACGTTTATTTTGTTTCTTAACACAATCACTGAAAACACTTTATTTATGTATAGGTAGTCTTTACTTGATTATTCTTTATACCGCACACTTCTCTTGATTATTTATTTACACTATACTTCTCGTGAGTATTTATTTTCACTGTTCACTTCTCTTACACTGTCGCACAGTCCTAAGCACTGACCACTGCTCGATGCACTGGCCACAGTCCACTGCACTAACCATAGTTCACAGCGCTGACCACGGTTCACGTCACTGAGAACAATCACCGCGCTGCTATTCACCGCGATGCACACACTTCACAGCTCAGCTTCCACTTCAAACTCAAGACTGACTCGCGGTCGCCGACAGCCGCGTATTCATACTCGGCGGGCGCCATCGAGAATTTTCTAGACTTTGCGATAAGCGCCGCGAACACTCTGGTACCATCTAGTTCAAGGGCCACCGGCAGATGTTGCAATCCGCGCATACAGCTAGTTCGTGGTGGTGCCGGCAGATGACGCAATATTCGTTACATTTTTCAAAGATTTTGAAATCCTATGGTTCAAACTTTGATTCAATAGCCTGAAAAATGAGTGTAGTATACTTGTCTCAAAATCGAGATTTTTAAGGGAAATCCGTTAGTCAGATTGTAAAAATCATGAACGAGAGAGGCTTGACTTGGACCATGCCGGCAGTATACAAATTAGCATGTCTAGTTTTAACTATACCATCAAGCACAACTTCAGTTGAACGATCATTTTTCACCTTGAATAGAGTGAAAACTATAGAACAACTATGGGCCAAGAGAGAGTTCTTCGCTGTCAATGATGTTCATTGAAGACCAGTTACTTTGTAAACTTTGTAAAGATGTTTATGAACATTTAAGACAAGTTGTTTTTGAGAAATTTCACCACAAATCTCGACGAATAGAGCTCTTTCCAGTAACCTTGGTAACTACATTTAATTCTTCAGAATTCATGTTTGATGTGTAGGTTTTACTTTTAAGGAAAAATATGGCAGAGGTAGCTTCCGTAAGGTGCGGTGTACTTAAAATAATGTTCAGGATTCGCCACTGATCATGACATATGTTAACTGCATTTTGCAACTAAAGTGTTCATTAAAATCGTTTATGGGCTACAATATAGGCACAGCTCGTAAAATGAAGTTTCGAGACAAACACGTTTCAAATTTTAAGTGATGATTGTATTATTGTGTTCTGCTTCCGCTATGAATTGATTCTGATAAGCATGATGAAGCAAAACACGCTAAACGATACTCTATGGAACGTAGACGTCGCGGCAATGACCTCCAGTACTATGCATAGAGTTCTCGCATACCAATGTACATAGTGACCTTCGTTCTCCTGTTCCGTAGGCGAGATGAAGGTATGCCATTCTCCCGAAGCCTTGAGATAATTTGCGAAATCATTTCTGAAATGAATTGTCGGCGGGTTGGAGAAACTTATATTTGTCTGGCTGTTTCTCTTGCGTTGTACGTAGGAACTACGTACATTAGGTGCGAGTCTTTCTTTTTCAATTGATCAGTGTGTTGCGGTGGGAGGTTCGTTTTGCGACAAAAAACGCAAAATTCATAAAATTGTTTTTATTCGCAGTTGCCCGATATTGAGAATGTACCATAGTTCGGTTTACAATAAAGCCGGGAGATATTCCAGGGACGTGCCAGATCACCAAAAGTTCAGAAGTCCCAAAATTAATGCCGCGGTCGAAAACAATGTCCAGTAGAAAAGTCCGTAATACCAAAACATTGTCGTCATTCATATCACAATATACTGCTTCACACTTCACTACTCGCTCTTCGCCGGGATAACTCGAACTGTCGGCTCCTCCCGGTGGGGACCGCTTTATACCCTCCGGGCTGAAGATTCGCCGACTAGCCTGGCCGTAGGAGCGGTGGCGCACCCGGGTGCGCCGACTGAAGCGTGACGGATCAAAGTGAAATTTACAATCTACAATTTTATGGTGGTCTTCGCGGTTTAAAAAACTGGAAGGTTTTGGCGAAATTCTGACTTTAGATTCGGATTTAGCGCGTCGATGTCCATAGAGAAACATGTGTCAAGTTGATGAGTCTGACCACCGAAAACAAAAAAATTCAATGACAGGATGTTTTTTGGGAATTTAAATAAATGAAAGGTGGTGGCGCAATTATGGCTTGAGATTCGGATTCAGCGCGTGGAAATAAATGAACGTGGGTCATGTCTTTGGATCTGACAACAACTCCCGAAAACAAAAAGTACAATGTCACCATGTTTGTTGGGATTTAAAAAACGTTATCAGGGGGACACCATGACACCTCCACTCACCCTGGAATTCAGTCACAGGCACCGTCCGAGACGATTGATCGGGAGTGGGTTAGCTTCCGACTGCCCGTCTAGAAGAGGCCGGGGCCGAAGTAAGCGTTTAGGGAGCTACACGGAGCAGAAATCTCCCCTCAGTTACCAGGGCTCACCTATGTCTCGTAGTGAACGTGGCTAGATCGTGGACGTAGTGAACGTGGATATACTATATCCCTTAAAGGCACATCTAATCCATGTATTTAAATGAATGAATTAAATCATGAAATTTTTAACTACACCATTAACAGTAATTGCATCAACATAAACTTAATTTTAACTGTGTCAAAATAAAAAGAAATCATTAAGTTATTATAATTTTAAAACAACTTATCTATTTTTCTTGCTTACAAAAAAAGTGAAGTGGAGATAGTATCTTTTGGAAATAAGCTTCTCAATTGATGTTCTGAACCACCTAAGCCGGTTTCTTTAAAAGTAGATCTTCAAATAATGTTTATGAAACTTTCTAAATTTTTGACAAATGAAAATGAAAATACTCAACTTCTTTAAAAAGAAGTCGCAATGAGGAGGTTATTTTACCTCCCAGGCTCGTGATGTAAGAGTAACGTGAATACCATAGTAAAGCTAAGAACGTGAGTTTGAATCCCACCGTAAAAACATAATTTAGATCGTTGGATTTTGCTTTTGCCTGGTTTTGCAGGTTCAGTTAGCATTACATAATTGCGTAGGCGTTACACTTAATGAGCGAAAGTATGTGCTAGTGAGGAACCACTAATTTTATAAACTGATATAATTTCTTCCGATCTCTATTTCTCGTAAATTTCTTTTTATTTATTCAGTAAAAACAGTAAAAAACTGTATGTGACGTATGAGGGAGATCATCTGCGCAGTCTTTCTTAAGTTTCAGAATCCCTTCCCAACAATTTAACTATTAATAGTTAAAAATGAAAAAAGTTTAAAAAAATATAATAACAATAATAATATAAATATAAAATATAATTATTATAAAATTTAAAAAAGCGCGAGATTAACATTTTAAAACTAGATATTTTCATTCCCGAGTTATAGAAAACTTATTTGTAACGGTAGACGAATTGCAGATTTGATTTTCTATTTTGCTAACAAAATAGTAACTCATTCTAAGTTCTACTACCACTGCAAGCAAAAGGAGAGTTCAACAAAACGTGCGCATAGTGAAGCTACATTTACGCCCAGAAGCAAATCAAGGACCCATCTCAGCATTTGCTCAATAGATCAGGGAAACTGGACAAAACCCCGATTGAGATGGGGGTCATTGACCAGGAAGCTGAAGTACATTACTTGTTACAGTAATATTAAGTCTTTTAAAAAATTATACAATACAAATATGAACTAATTCATTATACTATATCATGTTTTGTTAAAGTAAACATTATTTTTCTTTTTGACGATCAATATAGTCTCTAATTGCATAGAAAACAGTTATGCAGCAGAAAATATTTTACTCTTAACTTAAATTTGTGTACCGATTTTAATTGTTTAATGTCATCTGGCAATGCGTTGTAAAGTAACGTAGTTTATGTATTGTATGTGGATTTCTTGTAGTGAGCTGTTGATACTGACACTTAATGAACATGATTTTTACGACATATATTGTAATGGGCTTGGAGACGCGTTGCGTCGAAGCAGACGTAATTATAAATATCAGTATTACATGAGAATATGTTCCCATCGTTAAGTAAGTCAGTTTTGACAAATACTACAGATTTGTAAATAAATAGGTGAGGCAATGGTAAGTTTCCAAGCTCAGTGAAAAGAGGTATCTCCATCAATGAGGCATTTATCAAATTACTTTACAATAATTTCTTTCCGTTTGGCACGTGATTTAAGAGTTAAACCAGTAGAACTCCTGGATCTGGGGCTCTGTTAATTCTCAACCTTTTTTTTTAGTTAACACTCGTTTTTCGTTACTTAGCACATGCTTGAGCATGGCTCGGATTACCGTTTTAATTCCAGTGAACGTTGCCCGGGTATACCTTGGGTGTTACGTATAACCAAGATTGGTCCCCTAGAACAAGCAATGTTCGATGCTTTGTTACGTGGAAAAATCGCTAGGCTCATATTCCTCTGTGTATAGGATTCTTTCAGAATCTACCACACAGAAGTAAACCTTGACTGCATCAAGGATCTAGTCTTAGTTCATAACTTTTTGCCCTAGCTATGGATGAGCATACAAGAGAAGTTCGGGAGTTAGCATCTTGGGCTATGCAGTTCGCGAATGACTTCGTGCTGGTGAGTGAAAACAAAGACGAACTGCAAGAAAAATTAGATATCTGGAGAGGAGCACTGGAGAGAAATGGGCTAAGAGTCAACAGAACCAAGACCGGGTTCCTTGCATTGTCCGTTCAGTACAAAAGTGAGTGGAAACCCAACAATACGGCTAGACAGAGAAGAGGTGGTAATAAGACTGAGATTCAAATACCTGGGATCAGTACTGAAGGAAAATGCAGGAATAGAGGAAGTCATAAATAATAGGGTAAGCAGTCGTTGGTCAAAACGGAGGGAAGCAGCAGTAGTATTGTGACCGTCGATTACCAGTACGGCTTAAAGCGAAGGTCTACATAACTCTAGAGCGTCCGCCATATTTTACGGAGTAGAATGCCGGATAACGGAGAAGAGAGAAGAACAGAAGTAGCACATAGCAGAGATTAAGATGCTGAGGTTTTTAACGTGACGAGAACGGACAAAATCAGGAATGGAGTGATCTGAGGAACCATGAAGGTGAGGTCGATGGTAGAGAAACTTCAAGAAAGGCGGCTTCGCTTGTTTGGGCATGTTGTGAGAACACCTCTAGAGTACATGACCCACTGAATGGAGTCAATAGAGAACGGGAAACGAGTACGAGGCTGCCGAAAGAAGCAGTGCAGAGATTGTGTGAGAGAAGATTTGTGTCAGACTGATGTCACTGTGGATATGGCGTAAAATAGAAATAGATGAAAAGTTGCGATCCAAAAAGCCGACCCCAGCTAACTGGGATAAAGTGAAGAAGAAAAAGAAGACATAGAAGTAAACTGTGAATAAATTTATTATTCGGCCGTCATACTGCGACATTCCTCGCGGAGAAATGTAGGCACGGGCTGTATCTCCAACTTCTATTCCGGGCAGAGTCCCCCTCTGCACTATTCGCTCTGAGGAAGGTCGCACGGGTTTTATCGACTATTTATTTATTTATTTATTTATTTATTTATTTATTTATTTATTTATTTATTTATTTATTTATTTATTTATTTATTTATTTATTTATTTATTTATTTATTTATTTTATTTATTTATTTATTTATTTATTTATTTATTTATTTATTTATTTATTTATTTATTTATTTATTTATTTATTTATTTATTTATTTATTTATTTATTTATTTATTTATTCAACGTCAAAAAACAGTTAAAACTGCGTATGACGTGCTATGGGGAAAAGTGAATATAACCCGTAAGGCAGTCCATCTTGACTTACTAATGTACGCTGACAAACTGATATGTTCTAGGTCTAGGTAACTTGAAGGATGAATTTCCGATGCTTAAGGCTTTTGTAAATTTGGGATAGATGAGTGTTTTAACTATATAGTGGTCGTTTCCACAGTCTGCTCCCCGTTACAATTGCAACATCGTGGTTTTAAATGAGTAATCTGTCTTAATACATTATAATCAATTATTTTTACTTCCCGTTCAAATGTGTCCGTGCATTTAATTACAGGGTTTCCTTATTAGCTGGGTTGTTTTCCCCTATTGCCCCTAAATCTTCAAATCGATCTAAATTGTTTAGAATCTTCTTTCGGTACGAGGTGTTCACAGTTGCATGATGATGCCATTGCAATTGTCGATGTAAGGTGAAATGAAGCATCAACTTGCAAAATTGTCTTGATCCACCGTAAATGCATTTGAGAAAGTTGCGGAAAACTAATAGTAGGTTTCGTAAGCGGCTAATGTTTTCAAACGTTTCGAGAATTTTAGTTCGAAGATCGGAAATTTAAATTATTTCATCTGGAATAATGGATTAGCAATATTTTCTGAGTTATTTAAATTATTAATTTGGATGAATAGAGTTTTGAAAGTGTATAGTTGAAGAAACGTTTTTCTTAAAAAATGCCTTCACTTCTTTATTGTAATTCATAAAAACTAAACATTCAGAGTAGAATAATGTATTAAATTTGAAAAACGGTTTTAATTTAACAAACTGTAAACAAAACTTCACAAATTGAGAATATTTTACGTTAAGAAATTCAGAATGTTTATCTAGCGACTTCTGCTACACTAGGTGTTATAAAGGTTAGCGGATCGGGCTCATATAACCACGATTGCGGGTTGAAACCCGACCAAAGCATGGATTTTTAAAGGCGAAAAAATCCTTCGTACCCTTCGGAAAGGAAGTAAAGCCGACTGTCCCTTATTGTAGATTTACTGCATGTAAAAGAGCTTCAAGTCTAAAAGGAGCATCTGAACTATACTAGTTTTTTTAATGTGGCATCTCAAGGTCATGCGCGAAAGAGGGAGAGGGAAGGCAGACTCCAATAGGAAGTCGGAAACCTAAAAGAAGATTTGTATAAAGTTTTTAATGAAAACATAGAGAAAGACAAAATATTGTTATCAAATACACCCACATTGAAGTCGTAAAACTAGTTTCAATGAGTTAATGTTACAGAAGTCTTAAAACTAACTTCATGTGAGCGATCGGAATTTCCCGCAATTTGCGAGTCACACCAATCAGCTTATTGTTGTTTGAAACCGCCATGATTCAAATCGTCCACGGATATCTTTAATTTAATTGCATTATTAACTTTAAAGGAATTTCCATATATATTCATTTTTTAAAACATTCAGATTAAATATTGAAACATTAATATATTTTGATCACTTTCACAAACTTTTACAGTAAATAAAAAAATGTGTTTTCAAGATGCTTCATATCGGGGCGATTTCCTATTGGCTACCCTGACGGAGCATGCGCTATGGATTCCTAATTGTAGGATATTTTAAAGCAACAATAGGTCACACACAGGAGAACCAAAACGACTGAATTTAGAAACACAAGGGCACAGAGGTAGATAGATATTGATTCACAGAGGTCGAAGACTGAATTTTCTAAAGCAACTTTTTCTTTGAAATTCTGCAATATGGAAAATCTGGGGCAAATGGATGATGCATTTTTTGATGCCTGGCAAGATGACCTTTTCAGCCTTCAAAGTGATGTACAAACGAGACTGTCCACAATGTTGCAGGGAGATAAACTTTTGAGTCGAGATGCCATTTCAATATCTGTGGGTTTATGTCACAACATTATTGACGATTTAGAGTTCTTGGAATCAAAAGGTATGGTATATTTTATCTTTTTCACACAAATATTTTTTTCTTCCCAATAGGTAATTATGTTTGTGATTTTGCTTTAGTTGGACCGGATTTTCCATGGAGCAACAGATTCCCATATCTAGCAGAAATTCTATATGATGTGGTGATGAATATACTTAAGAACTTAGAAGCTATGATTGACAAAATATGTGCTCTAGATAGGAAAAAAGCAATTCATCGAGACTATATGTATAATTAACTTGTGTCATTTTGGATTCTAAATGTTTAAATTTGGAAGAACTTTATACTTTGATGTTCAGATTTTGTTTTTTTGATGTTTAGATTTTGTTTTTTGATATGTGTTTTGATAGGTTTTTGATTTTGCCATTTTCTGATATTCTGCATTTCTTTTACTTGTTTTGAATATTATATTATATTTAAAGATTACTGTAGGAGTATTATCTTATAAGAGTACTGTAGGAAAATAGTTTTTATATTTTATATGTATGTGGTAATAGGTAATGACAAAATGTATTACTTACTCATACTTTGTTTAAAATAACAAATAGTATTGTGAGGTTTTCATTGATCTTGTTTACCTTTTATCAAGTTTCTGAGATTTTCTGATAATGAATAAATTTGTATGTTGCAATTATTTATTCAGGGTGAATTAAAAGTAATGCTGATACATTTTCTTAGTGGTATTTTTTGTGCAACACACAAGATTTTAAAATATTGTTCTTGCTTTTCTATACAATTATTGTCAATTTTGCGATACGTTCATTTGATCACTTTTGGAATATTAAGTGTTATTCTTAACAAGATATCTGTATTATTAAGACACACACACTGTAGCTCAAAAAGTGTGTGATCCATTCTGTAACCTTATACTTTGAGAACTTTTCCATTACACTAGTTGATTTATTAGTTGAACTATATGGCATTGAAGTAATCCAATGTCATTACCACTTGAAAGGAAATATGCCTTCAAGGCATATAGGTAAAAATATTGTAATTGTATTATTATTTGGTCATGTATTTTGTATTTTGTTATGTATCATGTATTTTGACAATAAGCACAGAAAGATTTACTATAAAAATTCATTTGCAGATATGCAATATGAAATAAATGTTTTGATGATTTGTTTTACCCTTTCTCTACAAGTTTTCCTACAACATTGACGAGTACGTTTATATCAATTTTTGTTGTATGCTACAGAAAGGTAACTCAAGAAAGGACGTTTATGGAACAAAGTATTATGAAAACTCAATGTGTTGAAGACACTCTTGAATTAAAAGCAAAATTGAAATATATCATAATTAATTAGTGTCAATTTCTCGTTTTGCATAAATTATTTTTACTGAATTATATTTAAAAACTAATGTAGGGTGCAAGTTATACATTGCTTTGTGAGTTGATTACAAACACCAATAGGTATGCTGAAACATATTTTGTAAAACAATAAAAATTAGTAACCTTCATGGAAGACTTTACTTATGTTAGGGATAAAATTTTGTGTCAGAAATAGCTAGTGCGGCATCCACTGTTTGAATGTCCAGACAGGTGGGTGTTAGGCAAACAAAAACTAGGAGCCACGTTCATCGCACATCCACTGAGATCCCCTGCTATCCCACATCCATCTCCCACCCATTCTTCTTCCACACCCCTCCTCTCTACTCCACAGGCTTCACCCCTCCACATCTCTCTTCCCCCCTCCAGTTCCTCCTGCGAACTCCAGGCCTCTTTTACTCACTCCTCTTCTTTCACCCTCCTCCACACTTCTCTTATCCTCTCAAGCTCTTTCACCTACTTTAACACTTCCTACTCCCCATCCCATCTATAAATACAACCTCCATTGAACCATCTTCACATTCTTCAACAAAATATACAGTCACCGATGAACAAACTGATACATAATTATTACTTGAATAGAAGCTCAACGACATTTCAAAATTGTCTTTTACAGAACACTGGCTGACCAAAGAACAATTATACAACACACACATACCAGGCTTCTCTTAAGCTAGAAGCTCATGTCAAAATATTGACAATGCACATCATGCCTATGGTGAGAGTACTTTTTTATTAAAGATCCTATTAGTTTTGTACCCTACACCGATCACACTCATCATATTAAAGAGAAAGACTTTGAAATCGGCCACCACTAATTTAACTACAATAAAAACATAGGTCTTAGGCACATATTGTAGCCCTACAGGGAATTGGAAAATAATTTTAAAAACTCTCGAAGTTATTCTAACAAAAGAAGAAAGACACAGACAATATTAAATTATTCTTTCTGGTGACTTCAACAAAAGTTGCCGCACTCAATCCAGTAAGAATAATTTTTTCAAGACCTACTAATATTGTACAATCTATAAACAACCATAAATACACCAAACAGAATATCCACAAAAAGCACCGCTACAGATCAAATAATAATAGATGAAAATAACCATAGTTTTTCTATTGTTACATATACCACAGGCTTCAGTGATCATGCTGCCCAGCTTTTAACACTTCAAATAAAATAAAAAATTACAGAACAACTACTTACAAAGAAATCCATAACTATTCCCAAGGGAACATAATAAAATATTAAAACTTACTCAGAATACAACATTGGAATGAAGTATATATACTGATATATACCTGATACAAATCAGGTATATATAAGTATATATACCTGATACAAATGATAAGTTAAACTCATTCATAAATATATACTTAAGACAATGCCACTATTCTTCAAAAGTCCAAAGAGATCCAAAAATGAGAAAATCAAATCATGAATTACCAAAGGCATTAAAGTGTGATGTGAAAGAAAATGCAACATGTATAAAATACTAGCACACAACGAATGTAACCCCAAGTTCATTTCATACCCCAAACCGTATAATTCGATCCAAAAAAGTATTCAAACAAGCAAACATTATGACAAATTTTAAGTACATTGCAAATGCATATAACAAAACAAAAGCTATGTGGGACATTATTAAAAAGACTACAGCACAAATTAAAATAACAATCTAGGAACTAAAACAACACATACTTTCTTCCCCGGACTTTCACGTGAAAATTACTTAGCTTTTCAAAAACGACCTTATTTCAAAATCTACCTTTAATGTAGAGATTTCATGTTTGGAAACATCTTTACAGAGAAAAAAAGGATCCCATAAATCGCAACAAGGTTTAAATAGTGTTACACAAACCCAAAGAGTATATCTCAGAGATGGCACTCAATGTTAAACGGAGAAGCCTTATTTGCCAACTTCCGGTGCCGCCATATGCAACTGTATTGATTTCTATTGGGCAAATGAACAGCCAATAGCGTAGAAGTAACCGAAAAATTTGAAAAAAAAAAACAGTTACGCGGAAAGTTTAAAATTTTCTCCATATTCACTCCATATAATTTTCAAAATCACTCCCTATATTTTCAACCTTAACTATTCAAAAAATAAAGAAAAATAATTGTAAGGATTTTATGGACGTAAAATCAAATTAGAGCAGTAAAATCTAGTATTTATTGAACATATTGACAATATTACAATTTTATAATTTCAATAGCATTAACAATTTTGTTATACATAAGGCAATAAACACAGACTAGTACACAAGTTCAAATGTAACTTCACTTGTTTCTTCTTAATAAAATTTCCAATAATTACTTTTTATAGACAGTCACAAATCCATTTATTAAAACAAAATGATTTTTACATTACAATAGTATCTTGTAATGTAAGAAACAGCATTTTATTAAGAAAAAACTTATTAACAGACAGCCTGTTTCATTTTTGTAACTTTACTTAGAGACATACCAAATTAATGTCAATACTATGGAATACTATTTTATTACAGAGCACTTTATATGAACAGTGCTTAAAAGAAATGAAAACATTTTCGCACCTTTGCTCAGGTAAAACAAATCGTTACGATACAATTGGTAAAAGTGCCATTTTATTTTGTGAGTAGGAAAGATGGTGGCAAGAGGCCAATAGGTGAAGTGCCCCAATCTTATAAGCAAAATGAAATCGCTTTCACTGTGAGTCTTAAACCAGTATTACTGCCTTTCATTTCAATTCAAAAATATAAATCACCTAATTATGTAGTTACACTAGTGCTAAAAATTGAACTTTTAGCATATTGTCCAAACCTCAAACGTAACTGCACTTACTGCTTTAGATATAATAAAAATAACAAACATTCTATTTTTGTTATCTACATTGCCTTACAAGGTTTAACAATCTATCTTTCCAGTTCCAGTTTCAATTTTATTGAGATGCATTGTAATGTCTCCCATGTCTCTCATGATTTTCTCCCCCATACATCACATACAGTTTTTGACTGTTTTTGAATAAATAAATATATGTCACATGCATTATAACATCCCATTTTTTAACCAATGAGTGAAATTTCCCATTGTCCAACTCTGATCCAAAATGTTCATTGTAACAGAATACTGCATTTAAAACTACAGCTCAGGTGTTTATGACATACAGATGGTGAAAATAAGGGTGCGCTTACAATTTAACATTTATGAGAACGTAACTAAAAATGTGACTTGGAAAACTATATTTTTTACAATACCCCATCAGAGGTACAAGTATTGTTTCTTTGGTTGTAATCTATTAAATTAGATCTTTTTGGACCCTCTATTACATTTTTTGTGGTTTAGTTTTGTGGTTTTGTTGTTTGGTTACAAAGAGTGGAATGTAACTGTTCCACAATGCTTATGATCCAAAATTTAATTCTGGAAATTGATTGTCAATGTGCAATAATTTGATTGTACCAGGAACTGAGCCTGGGACAGATATTCAAACAACTGAGCTGTGGAATTAAACACTGCATTCATTACTCATGACAATTCACAATCTAATAGAGATCAGCATTCACATTCAGAATGTAATTGGCATGAGGATGAACAAAATACAATGATACACACATTATAGAATAAAAATTGAATCAAGACAGTTTGTCATGAGAAACAATTATTGCCAGAACAGTATAACATGACATATGCAACTTATATCAATACCAATAATACAAATTAATTAATACTAATACTAAAAATATATCACAGACCAGATACTAAGCATTAAACAAATCCTAAAAATGCATAAAAATAGTCTCTGAAACAGGGACACAAAGTTTTTGTATTCCTAATTTCTCAATAAAGTGCACATAGCAAAAAAGACATTCCAAATTTGGGAAAATGACTATCTTTTACAGAATGAATTTCATCTTAAAATTTAATTTAATTTAATTAGAATTTCCTAATCAGATGTGGGAAATATAGTTTATGTAATGGATCTGTATCTAATGACACAATATACACTATCTTAAAACGCTCAATACTTGTACCATTACAAACTTAGCGTAGAGGTATGTTCACAGACTTTGTGCAGAATGAAGAAAGTCATTCACTGCACATAACAATACTTCTTTAAAATGATCTCCCTGAGTTCTCAAAGAGAACAAATTTAAAAAGAAAATCTCCTTTCCATGTTAATCGACCTTATTGGGGTATAATTTTAACATTAAAAATATTAGATCAACATTGTTTTCACTCATATGAATCTGTACCATGGTTTTTAACTGCAACATATACAGATTATCTGCAATAACTTTTCACACATTTCATACCAGTGTGTCTGCAATATTTTTATTTATATTTTATTATTAGAGATCTCATGATATCTCTAATAATAAAATAAAGCAAATTCGAGTGGACCAAATATGTGCGTAGCCAGAAAAATCTACTGATGAGAAACACTTTATTCACATTATTTTACTATTTTATGGCAATACATATTGCCCACAAATTGTTGTCTGAACAAATCAATTATACTTATTTCTATTGAAAAGAAGTCTCACCGAGAGTAACATCCACTGAAATTTCTGGATTTCGAATCTGGACATCTGAAACCGAAAATATACATTAGAGAATCACTTTACGACACAATACTGAAACGCCTAAATGCATATTGAAGAAAATGAACTTACTTCTTTCAACTGGAACGCTTGCATCGAAATCCCACAAGGCTTCCTCGCAAAGGGGATTTCGCGGTTCCGAGAATTTTATTGGAACAGCATATTCATACGTCCTATAATTCGCAGATAAATGCTGTTCCACAAAATGTTCTTTACAAACAAATCTGGTTGTTGTCAATCTCTTCCAAGAACATTTGGCAAGAGCTGGGCCCCCAATTGCTTTTAACCATTCTCTGCATCTAAATCATAAATATATTTATTTTACTGACACAATTCAACAAAATAATAATAAAAAATCAGTGTTAATCAACAAACTACATGCATAGAAACGTAAGATACGAAAAAGTTACTCACTTTTTAACGTTTTTCGGAAATCCAAATAGCCGCGTTGTAACGGCTAATTTTGGTTTCGAATTGGTGCAATTGGGCACCCAGCATCTTCTCGTAGATTTCGACATTACAAAAACGCAGATATCTTCCCAGACTCGAAATCACCTGTCGCTAGCAACAGCAGCACACAGATATACTCTCTGAATTTATGGCACACAGCAAACGCTCGCCAGGGCAGATGCAAGCTCATCAAACGCCTCAGAGACAAACGCCTTTGAATCAACCACCTCAGTCACGCCAAACTCTCAAAATGAGTAGTTCACAGATTCACCGTCAGAGCGCGTTGGTGAAAATACAGTTGCATGTGGCGTCGGGCTGAAATTCAAATAACGACTTCTACCGGCCTATCTAGTGACATAGGACTGCACAAACCCTTCCTGCACCAAATGGAAATGTTGTTGCTTTACTACTTTTCCTGGTTACGACAGCAGACAGGACCTGTCAGCATCATCAAGCCTAATCATATTGCAGAGCAGTTGCTGGCCACAGCAGCCAGGTACATTGTCGGATTAATTACGTACTGAAAATATACATTTAAAAACATTCAAAATCTATTAAACTATAAACAAATAATATTGAATGCTTATTGTATTTTTCAAGAGAAAGAAAAAGAAAAAGAAAAAGGAAAAGAAAAGAGAAAAGGAAAAAAGGAAAAGAGAAAAAGAAAAAAGGAAAAGAAAAAAGAAAAAGAAAAAAAAGAAAAAAGAAGAAAAAAAGAAAAAAAGAAAAAGAAAAAAGGAGAAAGAAAAAAAGAAAAAAAAGAAAAAAAAGGAAAAAAAGAAAAAAAGGAAAAAAAGGAAAAAAGGAAAAGAGAGAAAAAGAGAAAAGGGGAAAAAAAAGAAAAGGGGGAAAGAGAGAGAGAAAGAGAGAAAGGGGGAAAGGGAGAAAGGGAGAAAGGGGAAAGGGGGAAAGGGGGAAAGAGAAGAAGGAGAAGAAGGAGAAGGAGAAGGAGGAGAAGGAGGAGAAGGAGGAGGAGAAGGAGAAGGAGATGGAGGAGAAGGAGGAGAAGGAGAAGGAGAAGGAGCAGGAGAAGGAGGAGGAGATAGAGAAGAAGAAGAAATATAAAATACATTTGAAGAAATAAAAGTAGAAATGTCGGTGAAATTCTTAAATTTTGCTTGTGCTGTGGGGTTCATTTCACAAAGCAGGCGCGCGGGAGTGTTTCCTGAGACGGCTCCTGCATATCGTTCACTTTTAAACGAAATCACACTTCATATACGAAATTTGGAGAAACTTTGGAAGCACTACATAATGGGTAAATATATCCCTATGAAATACCTGGCCTCTCGCGAGTTAAATTCAGGTGACAGATTTTGCCAGCAAAAGTTTTCAGAAACCAATAAAAACACCACCCACAAGCGCGATCCATGGGTACATCGCGAGGAAAAGTAACTTTCATATATTGCCCCATTATATATACTGCTAGGCGAATGAAATTATTTTTATATCGTAGAGTACCAAAACCAACTAATGTGCTCGTAAAATGAAAAGATATGCACCATCAACGAGAAGACAACATAAGAGAAGATACCCCGGAAAGGAATTCTAGCAAATGGAATAGATCAATGAATTCATTTCCAAGATGACCTGTCACCCATTTATCTGGATAGGTTAAATCGTCGTTTGGTTTGTGGGGCATCAATATACAGAATATTAGTAAAGGTTTCCGGGCTGGTAGGCCGTGGTCCAGTTGGCATTGAAGTACCAAACGTTTCGTCCACAGCTGCGGTGGACATCTTCCGTGGCGGCAGCGTCGTGGGGGTAGTCTCCGGGTCGGCGGCTGTCCAGCGACTGACGCCGCGATAGCAAACTTGTGCAGTTTTGTGAACGCACGTAAGGTGCCATGTACGTTCACGCCACCGCGGTGCGGCCATTCCTACCCTTACGGGCATCTATGGCCAATCCTGCAACATGAAAAGAAAAAACAGATCAGTTAGATTTTAGCCAACTGGCGCGCGCATTGCGTGTGCTGAAATTCAAAGCTTATATTTCAAGTCTCATTTCGCTGTTTCAGATTTCTCTTACTCCAGGAATTGTTTCGGTCGCTTATACTTCGCCCGCTGATCGGGTTCGTATGAAGCGACCTCGGAAATGAGTGTTTTCCGAGTCAGCGGCTTTTTTGAAAAATTTTGTACTAATGCTTTTGAAGTGCTCTTTTAGCAGTGGCATTGAGACATCGCGATGCAGATTTTGAATTAAAGTGTATTTAGGGGCGCAGAGGGTGGCCCTAAGGCATTCATTTTGAACTACCTGCAGTTTATTTAAATGAGTTTCTGCAGCAATCGCCCAGCTAGGGCATGCGTAGTCCATTCGTGGCCTAATAATTGCTTTATAAAGCGTGAGGCAGTTTGCTCCGCCTATGAAATAAGCATCGCAAGCGGCCTCTGGTCTGCCGCGCTTTCTTCCGCACGTTATTTATGTGCAGGCTGAAAGTGAGTGAGCTATCTAATGTCACTCCTAGGTATTTGACATTTTTGGCCCAGTTGATTACATCTCCACTAAGCGCGAGCGGCCTCGGCTGCGTGAATCGCTGTCGCCGTGTAAAGAGCACGGCCGTGCTCTTACTCACATTGACTTTGACCCGCCACAGCTTCAGCCACTCCTGGATCTGAAGTAGATGTTGATCCAAGTACTTCTGGAGAAGCTCGATCTTTTTGGACGTGGCTATTACAGCCGTATAGTCTGCGTACAGGGCGAGTTCCGTCTGAGGGTGCGAGGGAATATCACGCACATAGAGGCTGAAGAGCGTAGGAGCTAGCACGCTCCCTTGTGGCACTCCGGCCCGTATGGCGCGGCGCGTGGATTTAGCATTCAGAAGCATTACTTGAAACGTTCTGTTTGCTAGAAAAGAGTGGACAAGGTGTACTAGGTAAGTAGGAAGGTTCAGGGTGTGGAGTTTGTATAGGAGACCGACGTGCCAAACCTTGTCAAATGCGCTGGCAACGTCGAGGAACACTCCGCCTGTGAATCGGCTCTCGTTGAAGTTGCGTCTTATGCGGTCTGTAATTCACACAAGCTGATGTGTTGTGCTGTGGCCCGCGCGAAAGCCAAACTGCTCCTTATTCATTAATGAATTATCTGAAACATATTTTACAAGTCTTTTTAATATTAGCATTTCACACAATTTTCCGAGTGTATTCAATAAGCTGATTGGTCTATACGACTCGGGCAGTTTAGGATTTTTTCCCTGCTTATGAAAAGTTAGTACATGAGCATGTTTCCACTGACTCGGAAAGTGCTGAAACATAAAAATTAAATTAAATAGTGCGACAAGAAACATTATGGCTTGTTGAGGCAGCTTCTTCAGGACGTCGTTACTGATGCCGTCTGGGCCGGGAGCTTTTTTGGCTTTTAGCTCTGCAATGACCGCTTTAACTTCTGCTTCATCTGTAAAACTCGGCTCATCGGCGGGCGCGTGCAGTGCCGCCATCACCGTTTGTTGCACTTCGACAACGTGCGGGATGGGCGGCGCCTCCTCTACCGGCTGAAACTGAGATTCTAAAGCATTAGCAAGGAGTTCCGCTTCGCCTCGTTCGACTCGGCGAATTCTCCTGGGCTCATTTGCAGCGGCGGCATCGTCACTGGGTTCCTAGAAATCATGCGGGAGATTCTCCATAATGAATTATCCTCAGGTTTGAGGCCTGATAGAAGTTTTTCCCATTTCTGATTGCGAAATTCTGCTAGTTAGATTTCAACTTTCCGCTTTAATCGATTTAGCTCTCGCTTATCAGCGGGGTGTCACGTGCTCTGCCACACTCTGCGCGCTCTGTTTTTCCTGGAAATCAAATTAAGAAGAAAAGGTGTTAATGGCTGCTCCTTCTTAGAGGAGCGTTGCTTCTCAGCTGCGGCGTTGAGGCTGTCAGTCACAGCTTCGGCGAATTTAGCTGCTCCAGTTTCTATCTGCTGCGGATCTGAAAGAGCGGATGCGTCTGGAATGCGCCGCTGCAGCTCCGTCTGAAATTGTTGCCAATTTGTGCACCGCTTCTGCGTCGTAGGTGCAATAGACAGTGCAGCGCCGCCGCGTCTCATCTCTGCGATTACTGGGAAGTGGTCTGAGGAAAGTTCATAGGTGGTGGTTAGAATCGGTGAATAGTGGAGTTTATGGCAAAGCGCGATATCTAAAACATCGGGCTTGCCATTCGTCTGGTGAGGATAAAAGGTAGGTGAGGCGGGAGCAACAATCTCGCAGTCGTTTGCATCGGCAACTGCTTTCAGCTTACGGCCGCGAGGGCAGGTGATGCGGGAACTCCAGGCCGTGTGTTTGGCATTGAAATCGCCAGCCACAATTGTTGGAGTTGAGTGCGCCACTACTAGTTTAGCAATATCTGCGGCTAGTCGGGCGCACGTTTCCGCGGAGCGGTCAGGACGAGCGTAAAGAGAGACAAGCCGCAGCGGCCCGCGCTCCGTCTGCGCGACAACAGCAGTGGCAGAATCCCAGCGTGAAAATTGATTTTTGCTTTTGACTGGTTTTGCAGGTTCAGTCAGTATTGCGTAGGTGTTACATACACTGGGAGAAAGTGTTCTCGTGCAGCATAAACAATTTTATAAACTGATGTAATTTCTGCTGATTTCTATTTCTTGTAAATTTCTTCTCCATCAATGAGACGTTGATCAAATAACTTTTCATTCACTTCTGGTACATATTTAAATAGTTCAACCCATATCCTGGGTACGGGGCTCTTATTTTTCATACCTCTTAAGCATTACTAGAGCACATAACCAAGCATGGCTCGGATTACAGTTTCAATATCAGCGAACGAAATCCGGGTATACTTCGGGTATTACATCCTAATATCAAGTTTGGCCGCCTATAACAAACAATGTTTGGTCTTTGATTACGTGGAAACACATCGCCATGTTCTTCCTCTGTGTATACAGGATTATTTTAGAATCTACCACACAAAGCAAACTGCAGAAATTGTATATACTTGGCAATTCGAGAGACGGCGCATCCTAAGCTCATATACCAACGTTTCGGCCGAGATACTGTCACCTTCCTCAGGGCAAAACGTGGCAAGTAGCAAGGCAATAGGCAAGACCTTTAAGTAAATAATGGTCATTACCAGATTCTGCTCCCCATTACCCAACCCTCTCACATCTTGTTATTTTAAGGCGAGGCACCTGTGAAAATTGGATTTCTCAAAGGATTTTTTTCAAATCTCAAAATTTTACTACGTAATTAACATATTAATAGTAACATTTGCACCAATTTATTTTGCAATTTACATAAAAAATTTAATTTGTTTAAAAAATTTTCGCGACATTTGTTAAAAAACGCTTCAATTGGAGCAAATATTTGTTTATCACTTTAATATTTTCACCACATAATCTTGAGATCTTTAAGAAGAAAATTTGTTTATATTATAAAAATAACTTAAACAGATTTTTATTTAAAAAATGTTGAATATTTGGAATGCTAATATGCTGAATTTTTTCATTTTAAATGTTTATATGAACACAGAAGGAAAACTAAATTAATCTGGATTCTCTGAAAAGCAAATTTTATTCCTTATTAATATACTAAGCTACTGTACAAATTTCAACAAAATATTCAAAAAATAGTGGCCAAAGGGATGTTTTAAATACCCTAATTTGCTGAGGAAAAAAAGGTTCAGAAAATGAATTTAAAGAAATACATGAATATTGTGGGTCTGACTTACACAAAAAACTATCAGCAGCATATGTGGGGCCTTCTACTGCCTTTTGGCATTGTTCTTTCCTAATTTTGGTTAACTTAAGTTTTTTTCCTGCTAGATTTCATAGATGGTTTACATTGCGTTGAGTTTGCGTTGGTCACGTTTTGCAAATATTTTCTGTAATACTTCACTTGATGGACTTCCTATAATTGAAACTTTAACATTTTGAATAATTTGACATCTCATGTTAAACTCACAAATTGCTTCTTTGATATAATCGTCCATCTTTCTTTTTGCAACAAATGTTTCTTTTGGACATTTTGACCACAGCACACTGTGGAGGGATTCGTTTGCATTTTGGCTCTTCCCCCTAGTACATCCATATAATGTTTCATCAGAGGCAAGTCTTCTTTATACAGGGATTATTTTTACAACTTCTGAAGAAAGAACAGTTTTCATGTTATTTTTATGACAAAGTATTTCTTCTCCATTTTATCCTATAAAATACAAAAACAACTACGACCTAATCTACAACTATATCCCTAAAAAAATATTTATTTTATAACAAAAAAACTGAATAAATACTGAATATCTCGCAATAACTAACTAAAAATGGTAATAAAATATAAATCACAAAACGCTAATGAAATTTGTACAAGAATACTACCATACCGAAATAGAGGACTAACACCAGGACACTATTCAAGAAAGACGTTCACTGTAACAATGTGTTTCCCACACTGAATTCCAGCATTCGGATGTTCTTCAAGGACTCTACAATAAGTTCCTTCAAGAAAAACCGGGAAATTCAAATATTATTCTAGTAATATTTGGAAAAAAAGAACACAGAGTGCGCAAAAAGAGGGCGTGGCACACAGCGCGCATGGGTATTTAAATCGTCGTTTTGGGCATTTAAATGCACCTCAGAGGAATCCGACTCAGCGACAAGAATCTACAAAGTGCGATCTTATTTACAGTGATAAAAACCTAAAATTGAAGTTTTCATCAAATTTCACAGGGGACTCCCCTAAATGAATTCTCTCTCTTAGAACATTGGAATCAGTTATTGATTTTATATTTTTGGAAGTTCGGTCTACGTACAATTATGAATTTCTTTGTATCTATAGACCACATTAATGATTTTTACGATTAAATTGATCTTTCATATTATTCAATCTCCTAGTATTTCATTACGTACAAGTTCTCCATATCTACCTACAATAAAATTATTTTGTTTGCTTTCCGTTCAAGTATGTTTGTGCATTTAATTCGCCCATTAACAGGATAACCTTATTAGCTGGGTTGATTTCCATCTTTGCCACTAGTTCATCTGTAACTCGACCTAAATTCTATAGAATCTGCACTTGGGATATGAGCTATATAAGCCATTGCTATTGTCAATATATGATCAAATAAACATATTTCTTCTGTAAGCAATGTCTCATTGATCTCATTCTAGGTTCTTATATTCGTACTTAACCTTCCATGAATCACAGGCGAATCTAGGTATTCCGGCGCTCATGACCAGCATAGAATTTGCGCGCCTGTCAGGATACTTCAAATTAGGAGTCTGCCTTCTCTCTCCCTCTTTCGAGCGTGACCTTGAGATTCCATGTTAAAATATCCAAGAATAAATTTAAATCGCCTGTTTCGTCGCGAGTTATACTTTTTTCTCCGCTAAGGAACGACATAGCGTGAAAGAGGCGCAGCGAAATTTGCATGGTCAGACGGAAGAGCGGGCCCGATGGTCCGAGTTTCCCCACGTAAAAAAACGCATGAACGCATGCACGAAAAAACGCATACGAGTATTGATTGCTGTAATGCAACATATTCCTTCGCAAGTAGTTTTCAAGTTAGTTAATAAGTACTGTTCCGAGTACTAAGTACTGAGAGTCTTCTTCTGGAAAATTGACTATTCCTCATATCCAACTTCTTAACCAACTTTCGAGATTAACAGTTGTTAATCTCGAAATCGCTATCTAAAATGTTATTGAATAACAAAGAGCACAAATTTCTCCATTCATCGCCCCAGTGTTCACCAAGAGAATTTAAATCAGAAAGCGTCTCTTGTTTCATACGAACATGATTTGAAAGTATTTCAGAAACCATTTGTCCCGTATCTGTCTTGTCCCTTTTTACTTCGGGTTTTACTTGAGGCTTTTAAATACTCCGGTACGTGTGTTACAATCCACATCCCCTTCACAAATACATTTGTTTCATACATGGATTTCTTCACTATTATTGTTTTGGCAATACAATACTGAAATATCACTGAGGAGGAAGTTCGATTCTAGCTGCCAGTTTTCTTCCAGTCTTAAGCATAAAAATAATTTCCTAATTATTTCACAATGGAAGATTGTGCAATTATATCTTCGTATTCGTGTAACTTTGCTGGTATGTGTTGGCTTCACGCCACCAAATAACTTTCTCTGTTCTTCCAAATACTCTTTTAGGGAGAAGAAGAGAGTGGCCAACAGCAGGAAAAATTAGAAAAATTTTCTTTACCGTAGATTTTTTAGTATTTATTCAGAATATTAGCATCCCTATTTATCGATATACTCTTATTTTGCCCAGGGTAGCCATCAGAATCTCTCATGAAGGATTGTCTTCACCATGCCTGACTGATATTTCTCTGTTCATGGTTTTCTGTAAAGATTTTCCTTTTTAGCTCATTAACTCCCGTTTTCAGGCGCCTCTTGGCTCTTGCCCCTTTCTTATTCACTATTCTACAGGCTTTCACTTCAGCGAGTATTATCAGGGTCCGCCACAGGAAGGAGAGAGGACTATGATTTTTATCCAATCGGGTGATCCCAAATGGCATTTTCTGGTATTAAGTGGTGTTTCTGTAAGAGCAACCCCGCCAGACGAATCGGCCATGCGACCACCACGATAATTAAGATCGATTAAACTACCGATAAAGTAGGTGACACCGATATAGTCGGACTATTCCTATCGTTTACGCTTTTCGTAGGGAAACAACAATCATCGCCAAAGCCACTGAGGAGTATCTCATAAACTTAATCCATTAAAATATTTCAGAGTACAAAAATGGAAAGTAAAACACAGTGAATGTATTCTGTCATCAACTGATAGAGGTGAAGTAAATTCGGTGTAGTAAGGACTTTCTAGTTCTCTGTGAAAACTTAAGTTGTTAAGAGTCTATTTTCTTGGAAATCAAGTACGCTTTTCATATTTTTCTCTCGGCTTTTTTAATTAGTATAGTGTAACTGCATTCCTAAAAAAGGCTTTTTTCGTTATAATGAGTTTTTTAAACAAATCTTGCTATATTGTAGTATTGAACCGTTCAGAATGGGAAGTTCAAGACGAAAATTGGAACAGATGATAGATGCCAATACAGCGCCATTTATCTAACTTTTGCCGCACAAGTCATAAAATCAGGAAAACGAAGTATTCAGCACAATATATTGAGCAGTATAGCACATAACATCATAAGTTCAACAATACATACAAGCTAAAAATGAGGAATCAGGCCACTATGAGTAGAGAAGTTGATAAATATTTTGCTGAGAGACTAATGACTCGTGCAAATTAAGGATTCCCCTTCAGAGACCGAAACATTAGGAAGGTCGTTCGAATTCATCTCAATTGTATAGGAAGAATGGAAAACATATTTCCAGACAATTGACCTGGAAACGATTGACTTCATGGATTGTGGGGAAGTAACAAAGGAATAGCTGCCTGATTTAGCGAAAATATAAAAAGGGCCAGGGCAACAGATGCGCGTGCTGCCATGCGCGAATACTCTTCTTATTTGCAGAAAACATTGATTGGGGTTAGCCCTATAGTGATGGCACATTTTACCACAAAATCGATACATCGATGTTTCGATACATCGCCAAAGGGTTTTCGATTTCGATGAAAACGTCGATGTTAAAAAAAAAGTTTTAATTATAGACTAATAAACATGCTACTGGGTGATCAGTATAAAACGCAACCCCCAGCAAGCAGAGTGAAATGCATTGGCAATCATGTTTGAGCGGGTCGAATAGCGTCTGGTGGTTTCAAATAGGTAAACTGACGGGAAGTACGCTCAATCCCCTTAATCCCCTCTCCCATTAACGCCACCCTGAGGAGAGCAGGTGACCGCCGTGGCCACAAGTTCAAAGAGAAATCCACGCGCCTGCTTGTTTGGCGTCGAAAGAAAATTGAATGGTCAAGAACGACGATTCCTTCCTATATTGTTTAAAAGTGAAATAAACTTGCCAAAATATACATTGAGGTAAATTTAATAGTATCCTTTGCTTGTTTTAGTTTCATAACAAGATGCATTCGCTCCAGAAATGTACGTGTTTTATACTTTTCTGTTTTAAATAAATATTAATAAATTATAAATTCAGATTCGCAGTACAAATGTTTGCTATTATTATTATTATTATTATTATTATTATTATTATTATTATTATTATTATTATTATTATTATTATTATTATTATTATTATTATTATTATTATTGAATAAAGTTACTTTAAAAATAATTAACTAATTAAAATATAATAAAAATTAATTTGTCAATTTATTCTGATACGTATCCGCCGTTTCTTTTTGCTTTATTTTTCGTTTCTTTGAAAAAAAATCGACAGACCAATTAATCTGCGTCGATAAATGGCACACCATAATCCTATCTTTTTTAATGCAATGGTTCAATTGCATTAAATCTACTGTTTCCTATGACCTCTCGGTACCCCCAAAGAATACTGTTTTGCTGGTTAACATATCCATCCAGATGAAACCAAGCCTCGTCACTAAAAAACACACACTCGAATGAAAATTTGTCTCTGAAAGCTGCCCGTCATTTTTTGAAAGATTGCGTTCGGAAATACTCCTCCACCACAAAACTGCGTTGCTCTACGCTGATGCGCATCGTAAGTTAACTGCGAAAGAAGGAATTATGACGCGGGCTGTTTTGTTTTGAGCAGGTATGACCCACACCAAAGGAAGGCGGTGAGTGAAACGAAGGGGGGGGGTGAATGGTGTCGTTGAAATGCAGTCGAAGGAGCTGTCCCAGAAGCAGTGTTGCAAAACTTTCACTTTTCTCTCAGTGCCTTGAACAGCAGGTTTGCGTTTTATACTCATCACCCGGTATTTTCCTATCCATTTTTAATTACAGTATGTAAAAGAGATATATTTTATTGTTTGGGTACCAGCATGTTAGTAGTATACAAAAATTATGATCGAATGTAAATAATAAAATTAACAATAAAGAGCATTGTGTTTGGCTATCGATTTCGCATTTAATTGTCGATACAGGCAGAGACCCGCCTAGCGATAACACAGATTCACGAGCAGCTCCCAATCTTCCTCAGATTGCATAGGCGAAATGTGCAACGTGATAAAGAGGATGACGCAAAACAACGATATTGCTGTGAACTGCTGCTACTCTACAACATGCTTAAACCCCTTTATTAAAAAATATTTTAAAAAATTAAAATAAAAAAACACGATGTTTTTACAACAAAATATCGACGTGAAGAAAACATCGAAAGCAAAATATCAATGTTAATATGTCGATGTTTGAGGTGGAAAACATCGATATTTTTCGATATCCCTATATAACTAGCCAACATTATCAGTTACATGAAACTACCTTTTTTTAGACCCAGGTCAAGTGAAGGTCTTCGTACAATGTGATGTCAAGCACCCAGAAAGAATCACCGATTGCTGGAAAACATGCGTTAGTGTCATGGTTCGTGCATCAGAATACAGCCACGGCCACCTTAAGGACTAAAGGTCGCCGTGGTACAGCACACTGTTTACTATTGGAAACTGTGTAAGGTGTGGGTGTAAGTATTCATACGATACACCAGATATATAAAAATCATTAATGTAGTAAAAGATTTGTATAGAATAAACTTTTTAACGAAAAAGAGAGACAGAGACTAAAACTTATCAGACCCACCCACATGGAAGTCGTAAAATTAGTTCCAATTTTATTAGTTACTGAAGTCTTAAAACTAACTTCACGCGAGCGATCGGAATCTCCCGCAATTTGCGAGCCACACCAATCAGCTTATTGTTGTTTGAAACCGCCATGATTCAAATCGTTCACGGATATCTTTAATTTAATTGCATTATTAACTATAAAGGAATTTCCATATATATTCATTTTTTTAAACATTCAGATTAAATATTGAAATATTAATATATTTTGATCGCTTTCACAAACTTTTACAGTAAATAAAAAAAGTGTGTTTTCAAGATGCTTCATATCGGGGCGATTTCCTATTGGCTACCCTGACGGAGCATGCGCTATGGATTCCTAATTGTAGGATATTTTAAAGCAACAATAGGTCACACACAGGAGAACCAAAACGACTGAATTTAGAAACACAAGGGCACAGAGGTAGATAGACAGGCACAGAGGTAAATTGATTCACAGAGGTCGAAGACTGAATTTTCTAAAGCAACTTTTTCCTTGAAATTCAGCAATAAGGAAAATCTGGGGCAAATGGATGATGCATTTTTTGATGCCTGGCAAGATGATCTTTTCAGCCTTCAAAGTGATGTACAAACGAGACTGTCCACTATGTTGCAGGGAGATAAATTTTTGAGTCGAGATGCCATTTTAATATCCGTGGGTTTATGTCACAACATTATTGATGATTTAGAGTTCTTGGCATCAAAAGGTATGGTATATTTTATCTTTTTCACACAAATATTTTTTTCTTCCCAATAGGTATTTATGTTTGTGATTTTGCTTTAGTTGGACCAGATTTTCCATGGGGAAACAGATTGGAATATGTAACAGAAATTCTATATGATGTGGTGATGAATATACTTAGCAACTTAGAAGCTATGTTTGACAAAATATGTGCACTAGACAAGAAAAAGGCAATTCATCGGGATCGTATGTACAATTAACTTGTGTTGTTTTGGACTCTAAATGTTTAAATTTGGAAGACCTTTATACTTTAATGTTCGATTTGTTTTTTTTTATGTTTAGATTTTGTTTTTTGATATGTGTTTTGATAGGTTTTTGATTTTGCCATTTTCTGATTTTCTGCATTTCTTTTACTTGTATTGAATATTATATTATATTAAAAGATTACTGTAGGAGTATTATATTAAAAGAGTACTGAAGGAAAGTAATATTTAAGTCTTATGTGTATATGGTAATAGGTTATGACAAAATGTTCTACTTACTCATACTTTGTTTAAAATAACATATAGTATTGTGAGATTTTCATTGATCTCATCCACCTTCTATCAAGTTTCTGAGATTTTCTGACAAAAGTAATGAATAAATTTGGATATTGCAATTATTTATATAGTTTCAGGGTGTATTAAAAGTAATGCTGATACATTTTCTCAGTGATATTTTTTGTGCAATTCACAAGATTCGAAAATATTGTTCTGGCTTTGTTTTTATACAATTATTGTCAATTTTATGACACGCTCATTTGATCACTTTTGGAATATCAGTTGTTATTCTTACGAAGATATCTGTATTATTAAAACACACACTGAAGCTCAAAAAGTGTGTGATCCATTCCGTAACTATATACTTTGAGAACTTTTCCATTACATTGGGTGATTAATTAGTTGAACCATATGGCATTGAAGTAATCCAATGTCATTTCCACTTTGAAGAAAATATGCCTCCAATTCATATAGGTAAAAATATTATAAATGTATTATTATTTGATCATGTATTTTGTATTTTGTCATGAATCATGTATTTTGACAATAACCACAGAAAGATTTACTATACAAATACATTTGCAGATATGCAATATTTAATTTGAATATTTTGATGATTTATTTTACTCTTCCTCTACACATTTTCTTGAAGCATTGCAGAGTGTTTTATAATTTAATTTATATTTTATTCTCGTATGCTACTATTGAACAATAACTCAAGGGAAAACATTTATAGAGCCAAGTCTTATCAAAGCCATAAATGTTTTGAAGGCTCTTGAATTAAAAAGTGAAATTGAGATGTATTGTTATTAATTAGAGACAGTCAATCTTTCTTTAAGCAGGAATTATGTTTTAATTAAATTTTATGCTCGCTGAATGCAACAGAAGAATATTAAATGGTATTTCTATATGTCTTTTGTGTAGCTGAGAGTATGTAAGGACAAAATGTAATACTTAAGCATACCTGGTTTAAAATAACATACAGCAGTGGTGAGATCAATAATCTCATTCTCCTTTTATCTAGTTTCTGAGATTTTCTGATGTAATGAAAATTGTATTCATTTATTTAGTATTAAGGTATATTAAAAATAATGCTGATAGATTTTCTTAGAGGTATACATTTATTGTCAATATCATGATATGTTAATTTAGTCACTTTTGGAACATCAATTTTTACTCTTTACCAAGAAATTGGTATTATTAAAAAATTTACAAGGACACACTATACCTCACAAAATGTTTGATCAAAGTTTATACCTCAAGAACTTTTACATTACATTTGTCATTTTAACTAACTATAATTTACCAAACATCATGGATTTGAAGTAATCCAATTTCACTGCTATTTTAAAGAAAATATCCCTTCAAGGCATTCAGATAAAAATAAAGTACATTTATTATTTTTTCATGTATTTTGATAATAAATTCTGTGAGAGATTTACTGGAAAAGTACATTTGCATACATTTTTGAATCAAGTTCTTAAGCCTTTGTTTACAGAAAGTTATGTTTATGCCACAAAGAACAATTTTGCATTGATTAGTAAATCGAGTACTGTCAAAATAAATCCTGATCTTAGGTTGGTATCACTTGATGTGACCACCATGTGCTCTTCAATCCCTCACTGTTTAATTGCTGAAGCAAATGAGAATTTGTCTTTTAACTCTCACAAAATTTGTATTCCACAACACCGAATCATGATAGCTGTTTGTCCCATTCTGAACAATATTGAGTTTACTTTTAATAGCAAAGTGTATCGTTAATACATGGACACACCTTTTAGTGGTCCATTAAGCACTATTTTTGCAGAACTGATGATGCATAAACTTGAGCATGTCCTTCAACAAAAAGGTTTTGTTCTCTAAGTACAGTACGCGGGTGATGAGCTCATCATCTTGCTACATTATGTTATTGATTCTTTGTTGGAAAGTTTTAATCAGTATGACTCAAATATTCAGTTAATCATTGAAGTGGAACAGAATTCACAAATAAATTTTCTAGATATCACCATCTTTTGTAATAGTAATAGCATTACCACAAATTGGTACACCAAGCCAATATGCGCAGGAATTACCTTGAACCTTTTGTCTTGTCATCCTGTATTTATGAAAAAGTCTGTCTGTAGTACTGAATATAGTCAATAGGGCCATTAACTTGTCATTTCCTCCATTCCATTTGTCTAATTTATACAAAATTTCTGAAATACTGAGATTCAATAATCATCCTGTTAAGTTTATTATAAGTTGATAAAACAGATTAGGGTAATAACTAAATATAATGAGCTTATGCCTGATGAAAGAAATAAATACATTGTTTGTCCTTTATCTCTCAAATTCAAAATAGTTTAAAAGAAGAGTTAAAATTTAAGAGTCAAGAGATAAAATTTGATGTGAAGTTGCTAAACAGAATGTGCAATAAGAGATATTATTGCACATTCTGTTATTATTGTAAACATAAAAGACTGGAGAGATAAACTTGACCTTCAGAACATTGTTTATTGAATCAATTGTCAACAGCATTCGAAATCATACATTGGGCAAACTAAGAGAAAGTTAAAAGCTTGTGTATCTGAGCATCAATGAAATTTCTGATCGACAAAATTCAATTACGACACACCAGCAGGACAGTGAACATTCTATGAATTTTACAGATGTCAAAGTGTTGGGAGTCCAAACATTATTATTCTAAGTTGCATTTGGATTATATTAAAACATCTAATTGTCTCAAGGTGGAATCAAATCCTTTCATATGTCTTTATGACTGTTTTATGGAATTTTTCAGAGAAATAATTCTTGATTGCATAGTTGCTTGTCACAGGTATATTTTTCCTGTCTCTTTAATTGAGTAAAAGTTGTCATTTGAAAATAAAAATTTCTTCTAATGCATTTTGGGAGACTTGTCCATTGTGTTATGTTTCATGTAACAGTATTTTGAAACCTCCACCCCTCTTCCTTCTCCAACTACCTCACAACGGTCTCAGGCTATTCTGTACTTTCAGCAGTGGCGTGCATTCCACGTAAGCTAGGTATGCTGCGCCTACCCTGGAGAAAAGACAGGTAAATGTAATTATTATATTTAGAAATCACCACGTACGCCATAGACAACTAAGCTTGGTTTTTAAAATTCTGCCATGTAAGGGTACACTGGCTCGCGTCGGCGCGCGGCCCTTCATTGAGCATACGCCGCTGTTGCTGACAAAGACAGAAAGCGGTAGAAAGAGACGGAGATAGTAGGCGCCCCAACCCGGCCCGAACTGAGCATGACGTTGTTCTCAGTCTAAATACAGACCGTTCAGTCATGTGACCGGTTTTTTTGACAGCCACTGTCGCCAAACCGCGAGGATCTCGTCTGGGGGCGTGGTCAGCTATTAATATGGAGAAATGATTCGCTTTCATTTCACGAACGTTGGCTAACGTGTCTTGGAGCCGTGGAACAACCTAATGTATTGTCAATCCGACAAAGGAGAAAGTTCAATGAAAAATATTTTATTTTAGTGATAAAATGATGTTGAAGTACTCTGAAACTATGTTCAAGAGTATTATTTTTAAAAGTTATTAATTTACGTGAACTGCGTTCAGTTTTAATTTGGAGAGTTCGTTGCAGAAATGAGAGGTTCAGCGAACGGGACTTTTCTATTCTTGGCGAGTCCAGGGCGGGTCTTTTGTCAGAGTTTCAAGGACCGTTGCTTGTTTATGACCCTTTTTTGTGTAATTTTGCCTGCGTTACCCCCACGGGGGCCCCGTCCGATCCCTTCTGCGCCTGCTGAACCTTTGTGAGATCTTCGACACACAACCGAGAGCAGACGTGAACGATTTCACTCCCACATATTTCGGAGAATTTCCATTATTTATTTAATATTTATAATATTTTTATATTATATTTAATTCACTGTGTTATTAGATATAACATTAATATAAACTAATAATAAGTTAAATTTACAGTTTAATAACATTAATAATAGCTATTTATAAAATATTTATAATTACTTGCATTTTAATTACTTTATTTATTATAGTAGATATTTATTTTTGTAGTAATATTTAATGTAGTTTATTAGAAATATTAATAGTTTCTGAGTAACTAGCAATGAGTCCACCGCAGAAGGGAGAAGTGACGCAGCATCAACGCCAAGAAGACATATTTTTTATTGCAAGATATGTAGAAGAGCTGATGATGCGAGGCAATATAGAAACTTCTTCAGTTATTGACCAGACTGCCTATGCATTGAATTTGGAAAGTCACATTGTTCAAAAGTAAGTAAAATTGTAATAAGAGTATCAGATGAAATTGCCTTGGATAATGTTAAATTTACTGCCACAGATTTTGGAAACAAGACCCTGATACTGCACAGACTTCGAAAAGAAAGCGTCCACAAATAGAAGGGAATAAAACATGTGAAGTGGATGATTTTGGACAGGGCTTAATTAGACGCATTATTTATTCAATGTATGAGAATGGTAAGTAATTTACTTATATTTGCATGTAAGCGACTTCCTATGTTTTTTTTTGTAAATACAACATTTTTCTCAGGTCAAAGTGTTACTCTGAACTCAATTTTGACTGCAGTCAAACATGATAGAGTATAGGGTTTACTGAGGGGTGAACTACTTTGTCTTACCTGCTTCGTGCCATGGGTTTTGAATGGAAAAAGACAGACAACCGCAGGTCACTAATGGAAAGAAATGATATTGTTGCAAGATCAGATTTTTTGATGGAATATATGAAACTGAAGGCTCAAGGTTCTGAATTTGTGTTTTTGGATGAAACATGGTTTTATTCAAAAGGCAAGCAAAAAAATATAATAAATTTTTGTAGCCTTGAAAAGTATGAAAGTCTTCATAGTATAGTATAGAAAGTCATAAGTGAATCAAGAAGGCATGATTTGCATGTAATGAAATGCATCATTTGTGAAATTGTAGTTATTTCAGTGACTGTAATGACTTATGAGTGTCATGAATATTGTGTGTCCTGTTTGAAGCACAATCATAGTGGTTTAATATGATTTTATTTTGCTACATCATCTTTAGTAATTGCTTTTAATAATCTATCCTGTAGGTTACGCCTCTCGGTCATGGCAAGATAAAAGTAAGAAGAGCTGCTGTAGCAAAAATTTAGATGAAGATAAAAGGTATATAGTATTACATGCAGGAGGTGCAAATGGTTTCATTCAGGATGCAGAACTATTGTTTCCCTCGAAGACAAAAGAAGTAGATGAGTACCATGGAACTATGACAGCAGAAATGTTCCAAAAGTGGATGAAAGAGGAATTATTACCTCGTTTGTCAGAACCATCAGTTATTGTAATGGACAATGCACCTGTTCATTCTGTGCTGGTGAGTGACATTTCAAGAAGTGTTCTTTTAGAAATGTAAAAATTATTCTTTCAAAGAATACATTTAATCCTTTATAAAAATAACTGATTATGAAACAGGTTTTGCAACTAGTCAGTGGTAAAAGAGGTTATTTCAACAATTATTTACTTCACAAAAAAAGGTGGAATACAAAATTTATTATATTTAATTGTGTTCAGTGATTTTAGTTAAATCAGTAAAAATAATTTTTCTTAGAGAACAACAAGATTGCCAATAGAATGTTTTATATTTATTTAAAAAGAGTATAAAAAAAATGCAATTTTTGAATAAAATTGAAATAAACATCCTTTTGTCATTTCTAATTTTCTAGAAAGTGAAAAGGCCATCATCCAAGTGGAGGAAGAGTGAACTGCAGGAGTTTCTTCGTGAGCACAATATACCATTTATGCCTGAGCATACTTTTAAGAGTCTTCTTTTGAAAGCTTCTGAAGTTTGTGTTCAGAAAAGGTACTCTTGAAATAAGCATAAGTTTTGTTGAATTAAACATACAATAAAGCAGTTTTATTTTTTGCATGATGATGTGATTGCCAATGTTGTCATTAGTTGAAAAATCATATCAGTGTATGTGGGTGCAGATATGTTGTGGATGAAATTATTGAAGAAGCTGGTCATCATGTTCTGAGGCTATCCCCGTACCATTGCCACTACAATCCCATTGAGTTGGTATGGAGCCAATGCAAAAGATACTACCAGAGACATCGTGGTACCACTTTTGACCACCAAGCAGTGACAAGAAAATGGAAGGAAGCATTAAACCAGGTTTCTGCGGAGAAGTAAGTGACTTAAAATAAAAAGCAAAATATTGCCTTGATTTTTTTTTTTCTTTCTTTTTGCAGAAAGTTGTTAATATAAAGTACTCCTTTATTCTGCTTTAGCTGGAAAAATTATGTGGCACACACAGAGAAAATTATAGAAGATTGGAGAGTAGAAGTTAGGCACGATGCTTCAGAGATTTCTGTCATTGTAAATATCCAGGATGACTCTGATGATGATGATGATGATGACAATATTCCCCTTGCTGTTTCCATTCCCGGACCCTCTGGTGTCTCTACTTAAGAGAGTTATGGTCAGTATCATTACATCTTCAATGCAGTATATTTCATTGGTTTGAAAAATGATTTGACAATTTTTTTATTCTTCTCAGGTGCAGAGTTGCAAGCTGCAAATCTGTATTACACCATCATGGGCAAGTAAGTGGTTGTTTTTAAGATGAAATGTTGAATCTTAATTGTTTTTAAGCTGATCTTGGCTTTTTGAAATATATTTTTTAACATTATTACTTTTGTTTTTATTTGTACTTTACAGGTGTCTCAGAGTCTTCTATGTACATCAATATTGGTAAAAACTTTAATAAATTTTATATCAGAATTTCATTTTCAACAAACATTTATGAAATAAGATGTATGTAAATTTTTATACTTCAGATTTTTAACATCAACAAGGACACAACTTCTCTTTCAACATCCAGATGAATTTCAAATAGTGACTATTGAAATAGTGACAAATAATGACCAATAGTGAATACTTTGTAAATATATGATGTTCAGAAAGGAACATAATGTGCTGCGTTAGAACTGAAAAAACTGCTAAAAGCTCAAAACATATGTTTGTGTGTGCGAATGTGGTTTTTGTTGTTGGAGGAAGAGGGTCTGTGGTACCACTTAATGTTTACGAAATATTTTTATTTATATTTACTTTTCCTTGTGACTAGCTGTTTATATGTATTAGTTGAACTGAATGTACTCTTAATTCTCTCTGAAAATAAATATAGTGTACTTGAAGTAGTTAGAAAGCATGTGGGACTGTAATGGTTTGTTGGTGATGGGAGTTGTAGTGTAACAATTGTTAGTCTTATGATTGAAGGTGTAGAGGGGGGTTGAGAAATAAGTTTAAAAGTCCTAACTGTGTATTTCTTGTATACAATGTTACAAATTTAATTTTATTCTATAGAATATATAGTAGTATTTTTTATTATATATTGCATGATAAGTAGTCTTTATCTTATATTATTATTATTATTATTATTATTATTATTATTATTATTATTATTATTATTATTATTGCATGATTAATTGTCTTGTGTGTGTTTGGCCTTAAGCCACCATCCTGACAAGGATTTATCTGGGTTTCCCTTAGTCGCTTAAGGCAGATGCCGGGATGGTCCTTTGCTTGCTTCCCAGAAGTAATATAGCATTTTGCCCTCCTTATCAGTAGGCTTTTTTAGGTATACTTCTCAGAAGATATAACCAGTCACATCATTATGTCTGCACATGTTAACTTCCTGTGTAAATTCTTTTTAGTAATTATTATATAATTCTAATTTTTTATTAAAAGGAAGAAATTTTTCAGTTATTTGAAGTTAATTTTTGATGTGTATGAACCAGGTATGTAAAATGATGTGTGAATGAAAGTATGTGAAGTAGTGTTGATTTTGAATGAATGGGTTGAAAATATATTCTAATAACATTCTTTCAGTCTCATCAAATATTAACTTCAAGTAGCAGAAAATATCTTCCTTTTAATAAAAAAGAGTTAGAAATGCAGATTTAAGGAAAAGTTTCATCTTTTGAGCAGTATTTTAGTTTCTTGTGTTGTAAGACATCTTAATGCAATAAAATATTAGAAATTATCAAATTAGGCTGTTAGGTCTAGTTTGATAACAAATAAAGTGTTATTGTATAAGATGTTACAATACGAACATTATTCATTGTTTTATCCACTTTGTAAAAATTCAAATGTATAATTATTTTTCAAAATTGACACAGTTTACTCCTCACTCAGGCAAATGTAGGCTGACACTCGAAATAGTTAATAGTAGGCCATGAACTTTTAGGATTTTTAGTATGTTCTAAAAGGACTTGGAAAACTCATTTTGATTTTGTACATTTTAACTTTAAATTATCGAAGTGGATAAAATTTATTGAACTTCAAATAGGTTTAGTGGAAATGTTATATCCTTCAAATAAATAACAATACAAATAAAGGGAATTATTTTTCACTTATACATTTGCTTTTTTATGTTACCTTTATACCCATCTTCTAAATGACTTTTGTTTATAGATAATAAAGTTATTGAAGGTATGAAATGTTTCAATTTTCATTTCTTAGGTTAAAATTTGCAAAGTGATAATGGAAATCAATTTATCTTTCATTAATTTGATTATATTAACATTCTATAATATCCTTTTAATGACAAGACTTCAATAATTCATAGCACTTGTTAATCTTAATTTTAAGAATCGACTATTGGTTTCCACATTTAAGAAATTTACCTGATGTTATTGATCAATTGAATTACCTGAGAATTTTGCCAAATAGCACTCTGAGAGTATTTACTAACTTGTACCCTTTTTCGTACAGAAATCTTTGAATGTAGTGTGAATATTTTCCAAAGTTGTATAATTAGGAGAATCCAGTATTGTGAAAAGAAATCAGCAAATGAATAGTAGTTTCATGTTAATTATACATAAGTAACATGACAATTAAGCATTGTTTTACCAGTCAAGAATCACTGAACAAATTATTATAGTATTAAAGTACTATTACACCAAATTCACAATTAACTAACCATATCTATAAATTATCTATAATTATATCTTAAAGTATCTATAACTGTCACAGGCTATGTCATGTCATAAGAACAATGTGAGAATGAAATAGCTATTATAAGTATCTGATATCATAATGCAAAACATTGTACAGTACATAAATTAATTTGAATAATCTGAACACGCAAGATCGAAAGTACCAACAGAATTCCGATAGTTATTACAAGGCCTACGTGGGAGTTTTGCAGCATTATTCCCTATCATACTCCTGTCAGATGGTTTAATTCACTCAATCACACATGTTCTCAACAGCATTTCGAAATGTTTTGTAGCACTTCGTACAAATTTTTATCATTATTGATAGCGGAATGAAATGAATATTTCATGAAAACTGTTTCTAACCTCCATGCACTGAAATTATATTTAACAAAACTCGGCCAGCGAGTGGGCCAACTGTTAAAGCTACTCAGCTGACTGGCGGAAGAATACTTTTCGCAATGCGATGCGGTCCTCAGCGATGCTCATTTGTCATACAACCTGTCATTAAAATCGCTTACTGCCCTGAACGTTCTGTACATAAGGCTGTTCGCGCATGCGCTCTTGACTTTCTGGAAGCTCCATTTGGTTGTATGACATTGTCGTGATGTGAAAAACAACACAGACACGGAGTTTCTTTGTACAGCTTTATTTACAATTACTGTATATTACAATGATGATAATAATAATAATAATAATAATAATAATAATAATAATAATAATAATAATAATAATAATAATAACAATAATAACGATTCTAATAATAGTAATATCAATTATAATAATAACATCAATTATAATAGTAACAATACTAATAATAAAATACTATTCATTCAGAAATGATTTAACAATATTAATGATGCCTAGTGCATTTAGCAAATTCAGGATGAAGGAAATAGAATTTTGGTTTGGCATTCTCCTTCTACATCAGTCCAACTGCAATTTAACACAGGCAGGATGGGATATGCCAGTTCTTTTTTTCTTTGCTTCAACTTGAACAGTCAACATGAAACAGAGAATCAGAGGGATTAGAATTTTTATTTTTGTTTTTTAAGGGAGGTAGTGGTGTGATTTGTGTATTCCTTCACACTGTAGAAAATGTTGTTAAGCAGGAAAGCTTTCAATTTACTTTTAAATTTATGTATTGTATTCATATCTTTAATATCATGGTTCAATTTGTTGTAAAGTGTAATGCCTTCTATTAGGGTACTTTTTTGATAAAGTGTAGTTTCAGAATGGGGAACATGTAGGTTATCCTTTTGTCGAGTGTTATAGTTGTGTACACCTGAATTTAGAGTGAAAGTGTCTTTGTTTTCCATGAGAATCTTCTTTGTGAAGACAACTATTTCAAATATGTACATGCACGGTAGTGGAAGAATCCTTAATTTTTTGAACAAGGGTTTGCAAGACTCCAGCTTATGAGTGCTAGTCATTGTTCGCAGTATTCTTTTTTGGATAATAAATGTACGAGTGCTTTCAGGGGCATTTTCCCAAAATATTAATCCATATTTCAAGTGTGAGTGCACATTTGCATAATACATTGTCCTAAGAGTCTCAATGTTGGAGCTTGACCTGAGGGTGTATAGGGCATAACAAGATTTGGTGAGCTTCTTATTAAGATTTGAAATGTGAGCATTCCATTTTAGGTTTTCTTGGATTGTTAGACCAAGGAAGGTAGTTTCCTGTGATATTTTTACAGGATTATTATTTATGAGCAAATGCTGGGAGAGTTTTTCTTTGGATCGGGGATTCATGAAATTTAGAGACTGTTTTGCTGGTGTTTATGATAAGTTTGTTGTCTTGAAACCATTTTACTAGTGCATGCAACGTTTCTTGAGTTTCTTTTTCTAATAATTGTTGCGTTTTTGCTTTTATGATTATGTTTGTGTCATCTGCAAACAAAATTGTTTTGTTATTTTTTAAAGCCAAAGGCATGTCATTTATGTATATAAGAATAATATTGGCCCTAGGATGGATCCTTGCGGGACTCCACAATTTATCATCTGAGGGTTGGAGTAGTACGAGGAGATTTTGTTATCTTTAGTGTGCTGGAGGGTAACTACTTGGCTACAGTTTGATAAATATGATTTAATCCACTGGCCTGCAATGCCTCGGATCCCTAGCATTTCTAGTTTTGTTAGAAGTATGTGATGATCAATGATGTCAAAAGCTTTTGACAAATCTAAGAAAAGGCCAATGGGAATTTCCTTCTGATTTAGTGCAATAAGTATGTCATTTAAAAAGGAGAAAATGGCTGTCTCTGTTGATCTATTACACCTGAAACCATGCTGTGCATTTGTAAGGATATTATTTGCATTGAGAAAGTGTTTGAGTCTATCATTGAAAAGCTTTTCCAGAATTTTTGAAAATCCTGATAGCAGGGAGATAGGTCTGTAGTTCATTGGATCATAACTATTGCCCTTTTTAAACAACGGTTTAATTTTTGCCATTTTGAATACATTTGGGAATATGCCTGTTTTTAGAGAGTAATTGCAAATATGAGACAGCGGTTGCACTATATATGGAGCACTGTGTTTGATAAGAAAATCTGGAATGTTGTCCAGGCAATGTTTACACACTCCTCCGGAAACTACCGCTGCACTCCACAGCACTACCATTCCTGAGGCAAGCCGCCCCAGCCTGACCCAGCGTACCTCAACGTACTAACTTGTAGCACCGCTCCCGGCATTTGCTGTGACCACCCTCGCAAACCTGCGACCACCCCTCACGGATCAACAAAGTGCCTCCGCACCGCGATTCGGCCCAAACTCGAATGCCAATCGCCAACACTCCACCGGCGTCTATAGCGAGGAGTCACGTGACAGACCTCCCACGCTGAAGACCCGCGGACAGAGTTTTAGGCCGGTCGCACAATGGGGCCCGCCGACCGGCTGCAGACGATCTGTCCTCACACATCATTCTGCGCTAGCTGACCCCGGATGTTCCCAGACACGCCCTCGCCGGCTTGCACCCTCGAAACGACCGCTCCGGTTGCACCGCCAGCCCGACGCCTGGACCACCCCCTCCCACGCCCCGGCCCGCGCCTTGTGCGGTCCGACGACTACTGAAATGCTACGACGTTACAGTTGTATGCAGCACGCTGGTAAGCGCCGCCACCAGGGCCAACTGCCCCGGCACGCCGCCCGGGCTGGCTCTGTATTGAGCTTGCAAATGTGTTCGCATGCGTACGAGCCGACACAGTGGTATAATCCTGCCACGTATTGCCACAGTCTTTTTCTTGTGGATTTATTTGATCTGTGCGTGTTATTCACTCTGTGCATATTATTTTAAAGTGACTGCTATTTTTGTGTGCACTGTCTTTTTGTGCTACATAACGGTATAATACTGTGCTATATATATATATACTTTGTGCTATATATAAAAATACTTTTTTTTCTGCGAATCGGCCATCATTGGTCCACGTGATACGTGCATCCCACCGGGGCTCAGACATGAATATCGGGGTAGATGCACGTTACTTTTTTGTCAGGAGGAATCTTGCAATTTAATGCAGATTCCATTGTTACACCCCAGGGTTGTTATCCCTGGGGGATGAGGTGAAGTTACGATGATTATGAATGGGTGATAAGGGGGGAAAGGACGAACACAAATACAACCATGCCCGAGGCGGGACTCGAACCCGCGACCCTTTGGTCCGAGATCACTACGACACTACTGCCTTAGCGATCTCGGCCACCAAGCCGACAGAAAATACTACATAATTGAGGTTATTAAAAAATATATATTCAGTTGTACTTTTGTGGATAAAGTGGATTATTCGTATAGGGAGGCCTGTTCCAGAACATGTCTTCAGGTGTTTGCACAAAGAAAAGGGAGGGGAGCATTTCCGCTACTGTAACACCTCAAAATATGAAAACACCAGTTGGTTAATAGGAAACAGGAAACTAATAATTTAATTTGCTGGGCCATGATCAGTGTTTTCCCATTTCGTAATGCGAGGAATAAAGAATGCTATAACAATTTGCACAGTCTCTCAAAAACAATCACAAAAATGATCGATAACAGTCATTTGTGTCCACTTATTCAGCTGGCCAGTTTTGCAGTGTCAGCATTGAAACTTAAATTGATCAGATGTAACGCAACATAATTGCACAGAACGAATAAAATGCCCGATTGACGCGACAATGTTTTTATTTTTCAATGCAGGAATTACCTTTCGGAAGGCATCGTAAAAATGAGTTGGTTAGCAAAGGCTGCGTTGATTGAGATTCTAAATTTATTGAGTTAGTGTGTCATGACCATACAACAATACTTAAAATTTGCCAAAATATTGAAAAGGCAATTCTAACACAATTCAAAATGATTTGATTTTTGCAATTAGTAATTTCTTGAGTAAATCTGTTAAAGAAAAGATTTCCATGGCCCAGCATGTTGCGATTGTTTTAGATGACATATAAATATAGATAATTTACGTAAATAAAGATAAAATATAGTCATTGGTCAGATGCTATGTCGTGAGAGAGGGCAGTGCGAAGGAAGCTTTTTAAGAGTCGTCAGTGTTGCCAAATAATCTCGAATAATATTGTCTCTTATACGGGATGCAGCGTTCATTACGTTCCGAAAGATAACTTACGAGTATTTACGACGTGTGAAGCGTTCAAAAGGCTTGTAGCAAAAGGTTGGTAATTGACTTTTGATTCACTGAAAATTGTGGGCGCGTATGGGGAGGACTAGCGTTATTCCAGAAGCAATAATAATAATAATAATAATAATAATAATAATAATAATAATAATAATAATAATAATAATAAAAAAAATTGCACGTGAGATAGAAGGAAAAACAAAACAAAAATACATTTAAAGAGCCTCTTTGTATAGAGAATTCAAAGGAGAAATATACACTGGCGGAGAAATGTACTGCAACACCGGGAAGTGCGCGAGCAATCAAGTAGATGGTAAGAGACGTTAGGGATAGGGGTTCATAGAAGCCGTGATTAACTTTTCAGGGATGACTGACGCTCGACGACGTAATAACAGCGTGACGAAATGGCCCGAACACGCCATCTACTCCGCGGCTTTAAAAGGCGCTGCCCATTGCGATGATTTCTAGTAAGCGTTTAGACTAAGGTATTCCACGGCATCGCACTCGTTCGTCCTTTAAGCAATTGGACCAGTTTGAGCGGGGTCGGAGTGTCGGCCTGCGCGAAGCCGTGTGGTCCTTTCGGCGCATTGCTGACCACGTGGGTCGTGATGCGACGTCGGTGCTGGCGACGATGGGTACATGAGCATTTCCATTGCCGTAGACCGACTTCGGGGCGACCGCGGAGCATTGACGAACTTCAAGATCGACGCATCGTGAGGGCAGCGTTGACAGACTATGGCCACCCGCGCCGACATACAGGCACATGTGGCCCCCAACATGTCTCCATGCACCGTTGGGAACAGGTTACTTGCATGCATACCGCTAGCCCGACTGCCACTCCCGCCGAACCATCGTCGGGCACGTCTGGCCAGGTGCAATGTGCGAGTCAGCTGGGGGACGGAATGGCGTGCAGTGATGTTCAGTGATGAGCCGCTTCTGCCGGTGATGGCCGTGTGCAAGTGCGGCGACCCACAGGTGAGCGCGTGCGTCTGGAGTGTGTTCGTCCACGTCGCGAAGGGCCCACACCGTAGTGATGGTGTGGGATGCCATCAGTTACAACGCGCGTCCGGCTTTGGTGTTCGTGGAGGGATCATTGACCAGATACATCCAGCACGTTGTGCGGCCCGTGCTGATACCTTTTGTGGCAACGGGAGGGTGATGCGCTGTTCCAGCAGGATAACGTCCACCCTCACACTGCCTCTACGCAACACGCTCTCCGCGATGTTCGTCATGTACCCTGACCGGCACGCTCGCCGGATTTGTCCCTCATCGAGCACGTGTGGAACATGACGGGCCAACGCCTGACCGGGCTGCGACTTCCCCAACAATTCTGCCTGCTCTGCGTTAGGCGGTGCACGAGGCGCGGAACAGTGTACCGCAGGACACTATTCACCACCTGTACGATGGCATGCCAGCCTGCATCAGGGCTTGTCGTTCTGCCAGCGGGGGGTACACGTGAGATTGATGTGGCGTTTCCGATCCACGTCTCTCTGTTGCTGGACGTAAGAGTCTCACATGGCTCTGCCCCGTAATCATGTGTAGTATGTGGTGTGTACGTGCTGTATCTCTACGGAGGAATAAATTGTACAATACAATCGGGGTGTTGCAATTCTTTTTTCGACCAGAGTATATTGAAAAAACAGAGATATGAATAAAAAAGGAAGACATATCTAAATTAAAGGAATGTGAATAAGGTTTGAAACAACCATGAAAATATCGACAGCCCACTTGCAAAACCTCCTATGTCGGTACATTCAGTAACTTTTAGAAGAGAGAAAAATCTGCCAGTGAAACATCGAGTACATTCAATCGCCGATAGAGAGCACTATAATGCGCTTTTGCCTTCTGAGGGGTCGTCAGTAGTGAGCCAGACAGCCAGATGGATCCAACCACGGCCATCCTCGGTCCTTAATGAGTTAAATGGCCTTTTTCATCATTCGAGTGACGCCCTCTTTCTCTGCCAGGCGGTGAAAGGGGCGTTGCAGAATTTGCGTGTTCAGGCGGGAGAGTAGGCCTCATGACCTGAGCCTCGCCACGGAAAAGAAGTCGTCATTGAATTGAATAGAATGATTATGATCAAAATTACTTCTGACTATGGAGGTCCACAGTACATTTGAAAATATCATTAATCAAAAAGTATTTTGTTTTAATAAATGTTCGTTGAAAGAATCTCTCTAATTATAGTTCACTAGTATTTAAAAAATACATGTATAGAACGCTACGTTACGCAATAGCCAATGAGTGGATAGCAAACTCACAGACGATAGGGGTTGCGGGGGTAATGAGGGTCACATTTTGTTCTTTCAATATAAATCAGTACGAATTGTTCCTATGAACAAGAATGTACTTAGTGTGTGAGTCACGACGTGGGTAATGGGAGTCACTAAAGAAATATGAAGCATAACGAACACATTAGTAACTCAGATAGTATTTATTTTATTTAAAATAATCGTTGGCGTCTAAAGTAATGTGACTGTCAAGGTCGTCCAAGACTGCATTGGGTCCTGGGCAGTTGGTCTAGTAAGGCTCTCAAAGTGTTTGAGCCATTCGATGAATTCTTCATCCGTCCAGCCATTCTTGATACATGTGTAAATACACCAGGGGTCCATCTAAACTCATTGAGATCAATCAATTATTTCGTTTGGGGCAATGGCAGACACGTTGCAATAACGCGAACCATTATCCCACAAGCACATTTTTATTACAACTACTCAAACTTTTATAGGATGTTTAAAATTACTCGATATCGGTATCAAATGATTTTCTGAGGTACTTCTCTTCAAACGAATTTTAATTCTTTCAGAAATCTCCAAAATTCACGTGAGTAAGACGTTAATATTCTGAGAGCACTTTCTAACATCAACCTCACACTTTCCTCGTGAGAACGCGATAATCGTCGATGTAAGCTTTCTTTGGCTACAGCGATCAACTGGCTATAGTTATCGTGACTAATGGTAGGTTGAAGCATGTTTCTGCCTTTCAATATGATTTGTTTACAATATTTATCGATATTTTACCGCTGACTCATTGCCCCATGACCCTCATGTCCCCCGCTTCCCCTAAATATTGAAAATAAAATATTCCACCGATTTACAGTAATTATGTAAAAAATAAACGGAGACAATTTCACTAATAAATAGTGAATTAACACATAAAGTAAGTTCAGAAATGAAAGTTCAGAAATCTTATATGTTATTCAATAAAATGCTAATTGAAACCAAATATTTTTCACGATTGAGTAATTATTGCGTTTCTCTCGATATATAGATATTACACTACAATCTAGGTTTCACCAAAAATAAATATTTTAAAATTAGAATGATATTGAAATGAAAATTGTGTATATTAATTAATTCTTATATAGAGAGTTCTGTTGAGATGTTCTTGAGCTTCGGAAAATAATTTTGTGTGGTTTTGTTCAGCAGAATTTTTGATGCAGCAGGACACAAGATAGGCCGTACCGAGTTATACCGATTTTTGCCTGCACATTTTAAACACACCCCGCAATCTAGTCTACATCACCCCCGCTATCTTTCGCTCAAAAGCACTACTCCAAGAATATTTCGAGTTTCAATAAATTTCATTGATATTTTATGACAAATGAAGCGTTCTTTGTTTCACGCGTAGTATTTGCAGTGCTAAGATAACAATTAAAATCCTTCGCCATAGCAACGAAAGAGTCCATAGCAACAATTGTGTACGAGTCGAAACATCGCCCAGTAGAGTAACGTGAATCATTGAGATTGGTGACTTAATTCGTGTTGCAAGAAAAAAGTTTACAGAAAATGCCATCCCGCAGACGCAAAACTCCAAAGGATCTTAGAAAGGCAAGACCGTCGCCGCCGCAAGATAATGAGCAGCCACCGCCGTTGCAGCAAAACGCAATGCAGACTCCTGCAGACCGTCCGCCAAGCAGAGCAAGGAGCATTCTCTTAACATGGTGGGCGACCCTGTGCAGGATGTGCACTGTACATCTTCTGATATCTTGTTCATTCCACGCTTGGTGGCTCTTTATCACAGTATGGGTGTTGATGGAACTATACGTAAGTGTTGGAAACCTGTTTTATGGCTTTGAAATTTACTCTTCGTTATCTGTGACAACCCACTCGGTTTTCAAATCAAAATATAATTTTTGTATGATTATGTTTGTTTGCTTAGGCAATTAATCCGTTCGTTTTCTTTGTAGGAAATCTACCGTCAGATGGTTGCCCAGCTGGACACTAACGAGGAATGCCCCGTTTGTGACTCGAATGTCTCGGAATGTGCTTATGAAAATATTTAACACAGAAATGCAGACCAATTTAACTACACTTTTTCTTTTTTTGTTTAAATTAATAAAGTGAAAGCTTGAAAGTTTGTGATTGTAATGGTCAGTGGAAACTTGTTTGGTCTTAATGTGCAAATTTTCCAAAACTGTGTTACGTTTGGTTGAAAATAAAAAAGGTAGTTCTGTATTAATTTCAACTTCTGTTCAATTCTATTTGCTTCAATATTTTACTTCATATTAAAATGATGGAATTCTGCATGACAGTAGATGGGAATGACACTTCAAGAAATTGTATATAATAAATGATGCGAAATTTTTGATACTTTCAGTAACAGATCAATGAACATTAATGAATTTGAGTAGAAAGTGACCTTGTGGATCAAATAATATTCTTCACTTTGAAAAATGATTTTATTTTCTCATGTTAAGCTAACTTTTGTCAAGTAGTGTGGCACATTATGTGAATACATCAAGAGGTACTTTTAACATATTTCATAGTAAGTCAACTGTATACAAAATGAGAAAAGAAAAGATACCTGATTGTAATTAGAAAATTAATTTCAAGTGTAGCAAAATTTGTTGATTGAAAATTTTTGACAACTAATTTTTTAAAGCACACTATTTTATTATAAATTCCACAACTTAGATTCTAATGTAAAATTTTGAATTTTTCAGTTGAGGGTGAAACACATTTTAAAATCAAGGCTTAAAAAATGCTCTCATTTTTTGTCTGGAAATATTCTATCCTTTAAACAATTTTTATACACTTGTATATGAATTGAAAGAAGAGAAAATGTCACACTTTCTGGAAAATTCCAGTTATGTTAGATCCAGTTCAAGGGAAATTATATTTTGAAATATTAATGTCCTAAATTGGGAGAGAACTGAACAGAATGCTATCTAATGTAGTATGATCCAAAATAAATGCCCATTTGAGAATACTCTCATGCCTGAGTAACTTCCAAAAATACTGGTAGACACACATGAACACAGGTCAAGAATCCAAAAATACAGAGGAAACTTTCGAGGTATCAAATCATACTTCACCAATCACAAAGATTGTAGAAATAATATTAGATTGCCACAAAGAAAACCCTAGTTTAATGAAATATGATGTATGCCAGTGTATTCACATTAGTGTTCACTGACATTATGCTGCAAGCTGTGGGTCATTGGAAAACAATTATCTTTGCAGATGACAGGTATGAATTTAATTTTGGAGTACTCACATAGAGCTTATGAATTGTTTAAAGGATACAGGTGGCTCATGGCTTGGTTTGATGGCTACAGGTGTGGTCAAACCATCTTTTTTTCTGCCATGCAACCTCTACTGAGTTTTGAGTGGTGGGGGGTATCAGAATCTTCAGAAAACATGTTAATCTTATCCACCAGTCTGCTTCTGATGTAGTAAGCATGTTGTTGTCTGTATCTCATGAGAGCATTACTGTTGTGGGTGATAGAAAGGCTGTTTGCCTAGCAGGAAATCCAAAAGATATACTTTTTCAGTCAGATATTATAGATATACGATACTATTGCCATGACTGGTGAAAGACTCATAAGGAGTTATCAATGGCAAAATAAGATATCTCGTATGTTAATAAATGTCACGTATCCCAGTTACATTAGGATTGGTAGAATATGCACAGAGATTTAATTGTCATACAATGACAGTTGCATACCATACCAATTATACCATGCCCAGAGAACACTATGGTGTGTCAACAACAGACTGCAAGATAATTGAAGGAAAATTAATATAATTAAGAACGAATGATGTACATTTAGCAATATATTACAATCATTTTCTGCACATTTGTATTACAATATTTATAGCTTTTGAGGTATGGCAAGGGCATATATATTTGGCACATTTTCTATACTTGTGGTTCTTTCCACACTGATGGCATCCTGTAAGTTCAGTATTCACTATGTTGCTCAGATTGCATAGGTGTTCACTACATCCATAAGTACTAAAATAAGGTTTTAGATTGTAGGCAAGTTTGGCTGTAAGAAAACACTGGTCTCCATGAAGCAATTGTGCATGATGATGGTTTCTAATTTTTTGTAAACATCCAATAAACACTGAAAAGCAGAACTATCACAGAGTCCAGAAAGGATCTAATAATAAAAGTCTCAAAAGATGAAACAGTGAGGGACGCCCATGGAAAACAAGATGCTTGGGGTAGTAGATTTTTGAGGCCTATTATTTCAAAGGAAATTTCCATCCCCAGAACATAAACAGATTATTTCTTCATGGAATTCAATGGAGAAATAACTTCTAATGGTTAATTTGTATTAGAAACAAATATATCATTTGTTTACTTTGAATAAAAAACATTTGGGGTTGCAATTAAATCAGAGGCCTGGTGTATGTAGCCGCAGTATGTAGACTCCCTCCTAAGTGTCCTGCGAAACAGTAACACCATGCCTAAAGAAAGATGTTGGAAGATAACAATGCTGGGGTCTTACATCATCCTCATCATCCTCATCATCATCAAGGTCTAGGCCTAACAGTTAAGGTTCCAGTTCAATGGTCCACCATTTTCTTGGCCTCCCAGGATCTCGTTTTCCAAGAAGTTAATATTTACATGCCTTTTGAAGAAGTCAATGCACTTCCATTCTATTTAGATGTTGGATCCAATTTCTTTTATACTTTTGGATTTGATCGAGGACTGATACAACTTTTAGCTCTTTTCATATATTTTCATTTCTTTCGTGATCAATTTTCATACAACCTTTTACTGCCCTCAGAAACTTTATCTCTGAAACCTGTATTCTGCTCATTTCTCTTTGTTTCAAAACCCAGCATTCGCTATCATATAGCAGGGTTGGTATTGCCATTGTTTTATAGAATTTGAACTATGTGTCTTTTCGGGTGTTCTTACCAAGGGTTCTTCTTATGGTTCCACACATTAGCTGGAACTATGAGAGTTTCTTCTCTATGTCTCTGTCGTTGTTGTAGGATATATCATTCCCTAGATAATTAAAGTTGCTTACTTGATTCAGAACTTGGTTTTCTACCACTATCTTAGATCTCACAGGTTTCTTCCCGCAAAATGCCATAATTTCGATTTTTGATGTGGATATTTCACAGTTATAATATCTAGTTATTTTGCTGAGCTTGTAGATATTGCGCTGAAGTTCATCTTCGGTTTCAGCAATCAAAACTTGATCTTCTGCATATAAGATTGTATTTATAAAACAGTTTTCTGTAATCTCAATACCACAAGAGGCATAACAGTTTCATTCATTCAGCATTTCATCTGTGTATAGATTAAACTGAGTTGTTGTTAAGCTACAACCCTGACGTACTTCAAGGTTTATTTTCAGAAATATTTGGCCAATTTTGAATCCAGTGTCGATACATATTCTTGTACCAGCATACAGGCTTTTAATTACTTGGATGAGATGGTAAAGTATCCCCTTTTATTAAAATTTTCCACAGCAGTGGTCATCTAACTTTGTCAAACGCCAGCCCGGAAACTTTTACTAATATTTTGTCAAACGCTTTTGCATAGTAAATAGTAAATAAATAATTTCAAGATTGTACTCTCTTCTTCTTTATATTAGTATCTTCAGTGTAAATACGCTATCTGAAGAAGATGGTTCTTTTCTAAATCCATTTTGTGGTTCACTGATGATGGTGTCAGCTATTGGTTTTAGTCATTCAGAGAGTATTCTAGTTTACACTTTATAACCAGCAGTTAGCAAACCTATTCTTCTATAATTTCCACAGACTGATCTATCACCTCTTTTATAAATGGGTTTTACAATAGCTACCTTTCTCTCATCTGGTATTTGACAATAGTTTCAGCACAGATTAATGAAGAATGACAGTCTCGATATCTAAGCAGGGCCACATCTCAATACATCTCTCCACATTTCAATAATTCAATATTCATATTGTCTATTCCTGCAGCTTTTCTATTTCTATTCATTTTCAAGGCATATTCTAATTCTTTCATACTTATAGGATCTATAGATTCTGGTATGTAATTTTCTTGGATGTCTCCATTGTCATCTATATCACACCATAGTTCTTTATAGTATTGCAACCAATCTTGTTCTTTGATAACATTTATATGTGCTTTGTTTTTCTCTTCTTTATTAAGATGTTTCAAAACTTTGTATGCATATTCTTGTCATCCATGTGCATCATCTTCAATACAACTTACGTAATAATCCCAGCTTTGCCGATAAGCTTCTCTAATCTTTTTCTTTGCTTTTGAACATTTTCTTTTATAATCAAATTTGTTCTCTTCTGAGAGAGTCTGGAGCATTTTCTTGTAGTCATTATTCTTTTCTTTTACAGCTTCTTCAAGATCCTTTGTCCAGATTTTGATGCCTCTTCTTCTATAGTTTTTATACCTATAGCCCAGGGCTTCTTCTGCTGCCGCCTCCACAGATTTTTTTATATTTGCCCATTCTTCTTCTATATTAATGCTTGGTAAATTCATTGTCAAATGATGGTTAATATGATTTTTATAGAAGCGTGATATACTCTCATCTTTTAATAAGTTTACTTTATATGTTAATCGTTTCTCCTGAATATTTCCTTTTCTACTCAATTTTTTCCATGGAGCCATGATAGTCACTGTTGCTTGTACCATAAAATGGTCACAATTGATATCTTTTCCTCTACACACATGTACATCTTTAACCAGATTTTTTGTTTTCTTATTTACAATAATATTATCAGTGAGACTACGTGTTCCCCTTGCTGCCCAGGTAAATTTATTAATATCTTTCTTCCAAAAGAACGTGTTCATTATTTTTAGTTCATTGTAAACACCGAAATCAATTAATCTACATCCATTATTGTTCACTGTTGTTTCACCAAAGGTTCCTACAACATCACACACAGGTTGTGAGCCTACTCTTGTATTAAGATCTCTTGCAACTATGACAATCATTTTTATTTATTGTGTTTATCACAACTTTCTTCTATTGGGTCTTACATTTACTCCTATTCGCATTAGTATGCGATTGTTAAAGTTTAATTACTTTCACATTTTATTGAAATTAACTTTTTGAGATATCATAGTACTTGTACAGAAAGTTTTTACAAAACTCATAATGGTAAAAATATAATTTTCACTTAGACTACATATGAAATTTACGCAATTATTTATGTTATTAAATGAGATGTGAGTACTGCAGGTTAAAGCTAAAACAGACAGATCTAAAAAACTGCAGAGATTGCATTATATCAATTTGGTTCTCACAGAAATTACATAATTGTTTTTAGATGAAATAGACCAATGATAGCAAAGTCATCAAAAGCCAGCTCTCTTAATAAATCTGAGTTGACAAAGATGACTTCCGTTATTTCATTCTTGGATAATGTAAACACCACCTCATCAGCATTCCTACAAGTAATTATTTTTACAGAAAAATCAGGAGTAATATGCTTTCACAATTTACCTAACTTTCCTCACATGCTGTGGACATTACAAGTTCTTCTCAAGAAACAAAATTTAGTGTCTTATTATCACAAATATTTAAAGTGGAACACTCATATTGTTAGTATTAATCAAAGACATTAAAACGTGTTATAACTGTGTGAAACTGTACGAACTCTCATAAAAAACCTACAGATGACGTTAGTACATTATAATTTGCAAATGTACATTCCAAAATATGAAATACTCTTATTGGGGGAGTGCAATAGAAGTGCATGAGATACTTAAAATTCAGCAGAGAACTGAATTATTGAAAAATGGAAGAAACCCCTTTTGTATTAAAAATAATTTGAGAAATGTATTTTTTTTAGCTATCCAGCCATTGCTTATTGGAATAAGGAAAAATATATTAACTTAAACAAAGAAACAAAGTTTGTAATTGAAGAAATAAGGAATAATGTGAATGTCATTTTGTTTTATTCACAATTCAATGCAGCACAGCCAGATGTCAGATACCTACATAAATAAGTACTAGCCTGCAGCAGCAAAAATGCTGCTAAATCAAACCAGAAAAAAAAAAAGAAAAAGTTTCTAAATGTACCATGCACATTGTTCAAGAACCATAAAAAAAATACTCTCATGTAACACCACAATAAATTCACATTCTTGTTAAACTGAAAATGTGGAGAAACTCTACAGTTAAATTATGTTGTGATTTCAACATAAACTGTCTGTCAAAATTTAATGATGAACAATCCTCCCTAAAACATTTACTTGAATCTTTCAATTTACAAAATACTATTAATCAACATCAGAAACAATACTGCAAAAACAATACTGCAATTGACCAAACAATAAAAGAGAGAAATGATTGCAGCTATTCAGTTTTTACATTCAACATATTTATAGTGACCACACAGCCCACATTCTCTTGCTTGAAATGGACACAAAAATTATTAAGGAAACACTTTATAGAGAAACCTGAAACTTCTCTTAAGGAAACCTAGACAAATTTAACTCTCTTACAAGTTAGGCAAGTGGGATAAGATTTACTAGGCAAAAAGCACAAATGCCAAATTTAACTTCATAAACATTATTCCAAAGCATTTAATATCATTTTCTCACAGAAAATTAAGAAAATACAAAGCAAAAAACACAAATCACAGATAACCAAAAAAATCAAAATGTTATGTGAAAGGAAACACAGTCCTTCACTTCATAACATAACTTCATAACACTTCATAACACAATCCTTCACAACAAATGCACTTCTGGATATCTTTGCTTACTACGAAAAACACAAGAGCTTTCTGAAGGAAGCAATTAAGCAAGCAAAACTATAAGCATACAGCCAAAGTACAAAATAAAACAAAAGTAACAATGTGAAACTTTTTAAAAAATACTCAAAAAATAGAAACACTAAGAACGTTGTTCTTCATTACAAAAACCAAGTTCTGCACAACCCATAGGAAGTAGCAAATCCATTCATCAAACATTTCTCAGAAACTGGGGAAAAATGAATCCAATGTTATTTTTTGCAAATTTTGAAAATAAAAAGTGTGTGCTGAAAATGGGACCAGCATCACTTCTATATCATCCTGGAGGGGTTGACGTTTAGTAATAAAATAATAACATGTTCAGCATAATTATGATGAAATAAAACTCACAAATAATCTTGACTAAATCTTGCCAGAGCAATTTGTCCAATTTCTTCATTAGAATGAAAATGGAATATTATATTTGTCTTTATGGAACATAGTGTGCAAGTGAAATCAACAAAACATTGATTAGAATGAAAATGAAATATTATATTTGTCTTTATGGAACATAGTATGCAAGTGAAATCTATGAAGCATTGATTAGAGTGAAAATGGATTATTATATTTGTCTTTATGGAACATAGTGTGCAAGTGAAATCTATGAAACATTATTATTATATTCCCAATGACAAATACAAAAAATGTTGAATAAAAATACCACAAAGTTTAACGCATACTTCTTTCATAAACATACTTTAGTTTAAGATTTTTGTGCTTTAGAGAATCTTTACATATAAAGGAGAATAATGGTCTTTTTCTAAGTGATTGTAGGACAAATACAGAAAAATGAAGCAGAAGAATGTGCTAGTGTGATAAATGAAAATGATGTAAGCTATTATAATATGATTATTTCTTATGAATTTCAAAAGCAACTGTGTTATATATTAATATCTTAGACTTTAAAGAAAGATAATTAATTGTCAGTAATCAATAATTGTTTTGGCTTGTAATTTCAGATACTTCTACATCTACTGTAAACAGGGGCTACTTTTGCCAGCATTTGAAAATTGTGTAGTTTGTTGCCTTGCCAAGTTCCTAATCCAACAAAAACAGGTGTCAATGGCTTTATTGCACAGACAAGACATTGGTAGATCAGGATTTTCATACACTTCCAGCCTTATTCTTTTTGTAGGTCTTAATCAGAGTTATTGTTTCGGTTTAGTAGAACATGAGTTTTCAGTAGCCTACAAAAAAGTCTCACCCTACCCATTCAGTAAAACTTAAATAAAATAAATTAAATTTACTTTCAGTATTTCAGAGTGAAGTGAATTTCATGGTACACTTGGACATATTATTACTTGACTATGATGCACCAGAAAACTTGGAGAATATGGGGCAATGAAAAGACATCCATATGAAGAGTATAGGCGGACCCATGACAAAACCTCTGATGAGACCATTAGATTAATTGTTTTACAAATGTATCACAATTAACTATGAGGATGAAAAAGACCTTGACACAGTGATGTGGACTTAAAATTTACAATAGGATTCATAATAAGAATGGGTTCATTTCCCACGAACAAGATAGTCTGCCAAAATTACTGAAGTCTAAGATTATGTATGAGGGGGGGGGGAGCAGAGGAATAGTGAACCACTTTTCTTTTCAATTTACATCTTACAAACACTTGAAAGTTTCAAAGTTTGTACATTTTGCTGTAAAACATTCATTATTATTTTACCTTGCCCAACATACCTCTAAAATTTTAAATCTATACTTCTGCAGGTAGTCAAAACCCATTTTTTAGAAGAATGCACACACTGGTTTACTGTTCCCTAACCACAGAGTACAGTGAACCCCAACTTGGGGAACTCTGAAACATCTATTTATTAAATCAAAATAAATTTCTCACTTATATAATATAGTCAAAACATTGCAATTAAATAGGAATACGTGACTGACTTAAACAAAGATGGAACACTTATAAATATCACTAATATCACTTGCACTCTAACTGACCGCCACTCGCATGTTCAGTGACAGTGACTGTGCCTAATATATTATATTGTGTAGTTTATTTTATTCGTTTTTAGTGTGTATTTAGTTCATACAAGTATAGTGTAGTGTAGTATATACATATATAGAGTCTTAAGTATGCATGTAAAGTAATTTTAAGTGTGCATGTCACAAAACTAACAATTGCATGTAACTAAACCTTACATTAACACTCGTTTGCAAAACTCATTTAAATACTTTACATTCTGATTAACCCTCATTCTTCAAAAAAAAAAAAACCCTTGCTAGATTACACTTTAATCTAAATTATATTGATTATCTATTTAGAATACATACACCAACATGCACCACCCCGCAACCCTTTTGAAACTCAACGCCAACCTTCAGAAAGCCTACAAACATGTAGAGGCTGCATTCCAGAAAGTGAATGCAATTAAAGATGAAATCTGTGAGCTGGAAAAGGTCGTTCTGAAAACTAGTGGCTGGACAGTAATTTCTAGAGCTAAAACAAACAAACCCTTAACCAAGCCCAGCCATCCACTTGCACCACAATATATTCTCACACACAATCCCCTCCTTACAAACAACAGGTTCCATCTCCTCCAAGACCCTGTTTTTCTCCCTCACCAATCCTCTACTTCATTCTTCACAAAACCTCTACACAAGCACAAGCACAAAAAAACAAGTTGCAGTGTCCAGACAAACTACAAAATCTACCATAATCAATGGACTTGCAAGCACAACTCGCAAAGACAATACACTCTCAGAAACAGAAAGTTTTAATATTAGCTCTCTGACATGGCAGGAACATGTTCTCCAAATTGAGAGCACTTCTTCCTTTCACATATGCGGTCACAGGCATTTTTAAGCCTAATGCTCGTTTAGCGGATGTGACTAGCGAATTGGAACCACTTACACAGCATTTTTCAACTCAGGGCACAGTAGTAACAATAGGTGGGCAGAATGACATTAACCAAGGCAACAAGCTAGACCCAAGCAAACAAATACAAAAAATGCAAAAGTTTGCCCAAAAAACAAACGTAATTATGACCACTCTGCCCCCTGGCATAACAACACTCTTGTTAACAATGAGATTAAAAAAGCAAACAACAAACTCACATAGCATCTGAGAGACACACAAATTACATTATTTAACTTAGACTTTTTCTCAGAGACTCTATTCATCTGGCATGGTCTCCACTCGAGACAAGCTGGCAAACATGCACTAGGATGTAAGCTAGCCACACACATATTAGAGGCTCTTTCGACTTCACCTTCACCGTTACCACCATCTCCTGCACTCTCTACACCTCCACAAACCCCAGCTCCTTTTACACCAGTCCTTACACCCTCCACACCAACCCCTTCTCCTACTATTCCTAATTCAGCCTCGTCCCCTAGTCCAGTAACTCCCACTCTCACCAACACTGTCATTGCCAAACCTCCAATCTCCCAAGACTCTCCCTCAAAACCCTCTCGATCCATATTCTACAACCTACGTGCAGTTCCATAACCTATCCAGCACCTGGACCTGTAGCAAACAACCACTTTACACCAGTCACCACTGAAAAAAGAGCACCTTTAGGATTCTACATCAGAACATGATCTTCGATCCGTAAAAAACAAAAAACGAAATAGAAATTATGCTAAAATACCACATAAAACACAATAATTCTATCTGTATAACTGAACACTAGTTTACGGAGGATCAAATAAAAATGACACAAATACCAGGTTTCTACTTGGCTGGTTATTTCTGTCATAGAGCCAAACACATCAATATCTATCATATGTATGGAGGGACATGCCAATAACTGGCCAATAACTGTGATTCCAAAGAAGTAAATGAATTCAAACAAATAACATGCAACTCAGACATAGAATGTTCAATTGTAGAAATTCCAAAACTGAACATTGTCCTCCTAAACATTTACCGAGCACCTGCTGGAAATCTTCAATATTCTTAAAAAACTTAGAAATAATCTTGGAAAAAATAACAAAGCAGACTCATTACTCTATCATAATCTGTGGCAATATAAACATTAACTTCCTACCTACAGCTAATATCATTCATGAAAATGACAGAATCAAACTAATGAACTTAGTACGCTCCTATATTCTAGATGCAGTAATCAACACACCAACCAGGCAATTAAAGAACTCCCAAACAGCAATAGACCAAATCCTTTTAGACAACACAAAAAACACATATACAATCACCACAAATGATATGGGGCTCAGTGACCACAATGCTCAAATACTCACTCTTAAAATAAATTCCACCTCATCAAAAGCAAACCCAATAAAGGAGACTGGAAGTATAATGAAAAAACCTTCAACAAACTCATCTCACTGTTAACTAATGAATCATGGCCAGGGGTATATGAAATATTGGACATCAACCTAATGTTTAACACTTTCTTTAGTACAATCAAACACTATTTCAACATCTCACATCCACTACAGTACCACAAAACAAACAACACACAAAACAGCAAAGCATGGATAACAAAAGGGATTAAAATTTCGTGTGAAAGAAATAGAGAGCTTTATACTCTTGCAAAACAACACTCTTGCAATCATCAAATAGTCAACTACTATAAGCGATATTCAGCCAAACTTAAAAAAGTTATAATAAAGGCCAAACAATTGTCAAATGATGAGTACATAAAAAATCCAAAAATAAAACAAAAGCTATGTGGAATATTGTAAAAAAAAACAGTACCAGCAAATAACAAAACACAAAATATTGAACTAGTCCATGAACGCAAAAAAATAACTAACTAATGAAACATCCAGTATATTCAACATACACTTCTCTGAAATTGCTGGTAGACTACTACAAACAAGAAATTTAAACATTACACCTCTACAACCACCACCTTTCTTTAAAAACATGCTTTCTAACATGTACATCACAGAAACATTAGAGAAGGAAATACTTCAAATTATAAACAAAATGCAAAATAAACAATCCGCTAGGATAGACATTTCAGACTTCATAATAAAAAAGATTGCTCCATACATCATCAAACCATTAAAATATTTATACAATCAATCACTAACTCATGGCTCCTTCCCAAACATATTTAAAACTGCAGTAATCAAACCTATTTACAAAAAATGTAACAAACAAGATGTAATGAATTATAGACCAATTACACTCTCATCAGATTTTTCAAAAATATTAGAAAAACTCTTTTATGAAAGGTTAAAGCTACTTGATACACTAACATCACTGACTCACAAGATGGATTCAGGGAAAATCGATCAACTGAAACTGCTTTATTCAGCTTTGTAAATGAAATCCTCATGGCATTAGAGCAAAAGGAAATTCCTGTTGGTCTCTTCCTTGACCTTTCAAAAGCCTTTGACACGATAGATCACAGAATTTTATTGTCAAAATTAGAATCTTATGGAAACAGAGGAATTACTTACTAGTGGATAAAGTCATATCTATCAGACAGAAAACAAATAGTATTGCCTTACCAAAAAGACAACAAAATAAATAACCATCACTCCAAAGCAAGAGATGCGACATATGGGGTGCTGCAAGGATCAACACTAGGTCTGATTTTATTTCCTATATTTGTAAATGTCTTGCCATCAATAATGGAAAACAACAAAACCGCACCTTTTGCAGATGACACTAATATAATATTCAAAGAAAGAACAACCAAAGCTTTACAAGACAAAGCCAATGTAGCCATCGACAAACTAATACAATGGATCCACCACAACAAACTAATCCTAAACAGAAATTTCGTGTGAAATTTCGTAGCACATGTTTTACCATGGGAGATTGCAGCTTCCCCGCTCGACGGTGAGGCCTGGCGCTGACCTACATGTCAGCTGACGGGCATTTTCCCCCAAGCAGGTATCTCCCACTAGCGGGACACCGTCCCAGGTGGGTCAAGGTCGAAGTTACTGAGTGGTCTCACGACATGTGTGGTAGTGTAATGCACATAAGCCGAAGTGTGAGTAAGGGGTGAGGGTAGGACAAGGAAGAGAAAGGAAAGATCGCGCGCGGTCCATCGCCTGGTGATTGGAGAAACCACAGAAAAACTACCGATTAGAGCAGCTGACCGATCGAACTTTTCTCGACTTCGGCTGAATTCGAGCTAGATATCTAGGTAGTGTCGAAAATACTTGATGGCGGCAGGATTTTCGGCACTAGCTTTTCAGCTAGGTCGAATTCAGTCGCTGTCTGGAGGAGAATTCAAGCGGCCGGCTGCTCTGATCGGTAGTTTTCCGTGGTTTCTCCGATCAACACCAGGCGAATGCCGGAGCAGTACCCTACCAAACTGGCCACGGACCGCGCGCGGTCTGTCCTTCCTCTTCCTTGTCCTTTCCTCTCCCCTTACACACACACTCACACTAACATGCACTACACTACCACATATTCCGGGGGATCGGTCGGAAGCTTAGAGCCTGTCCCGGCTGGGGCGGTGCCCCGTTGGTGGGAGAGTCCTGGTTAGGGGTAAACCCCACTAGCCGACGGTAGGTCGGCGCCGGATCTCGCCATCCAGTGAGGGAAGATCACCGCCATCTCCCGCGAAAAAAATGCACTACGCTAACGGGACTAATGACCAAAGCAGTTGACGCGCCCGGAAACACGAAAAAAATCAATCAATCAATCGATCGAAAATACTGCGGCTGTGAAAACTCGAACCCTGAAATATCCTGGTCATAGGCACTGCTGTGACATCTGTTGATGCCATGAGCCACCTACGCCGGCCAAAATAATCGCTGAAGCAAACGAAACGTGTATTTAGAACGTTACAACCACAAGAAGAGAGAAGTGCTTGTTTCTAGCAGAACCCGTTCCTATGATGAGTTCGTAGAATACTTGAAAAAGAAGAATCGTCGGCAAGACCCTACTCCGGTTCTCGTAAAATTTGTGAAATTAACGATAAATATTCTGGAGACATGTGTGTGGCAGGACTTGACCAAGTAATTCACGCCCAGATACACGTGAGCACAAAATAGTCTTCACCACCGCCTCCGCCGCCAACGCAGCCGTCGTCCCCGTTCGGCCAAACCTTCCAGGAAGGGATCGCCACCGCCGGCCCTCCCAGGCCGCAGATGCGAGCGTTTGTGGCTGCGGATGTTTCACGATCGTGTGGGAAGAAATGGAGGAAGGGTTGTACGTACGAATGTGCGTGGCAAAGTTGTTACGGTCGCATATCAATGGATGAGGGTGTCAATGACAGACCCCATCGCACTTTCTGCATTGTCACCATGTAACGTACATTCGTAAAAATGAGAAAGTGATTTAATGTTACGGCAAGAATCGGAGTTTTTCGACAGAAAACTCGTATTGTGGTGCCTTGGCTTCGAAAATGTGGATAAATCTTGTACATGTATGTAGTAAATCACATCTACCGCGTTGTGTAATCAGAATCCAGGTTTTGCGAGTCCTTGATATCGAAAAAGTGATTGATGGCAAAATACCTGTCCGTCGGCCGTCTGTTGACTGTTAGTGGTCATCATTATTTGTTCGTTCAGACATTTTTTTCCAATATTGATATTCTCCAATCGTTTTGAACGAACTCATGGCTCTACGAGTTTCAAGCAATTTCTTTTATTTTTCTTTACTTGAAAAGCCTAAACATTTTCAAAATTTTCTCAAAAACGGTCTCAAATATTTTGACTAAAATTTTCCTTCAATAGCATAAAGAACACTTACAAATGGTACAAGGTTTCGTTTTCGTTTAAATCTCTGAATTTTCGAAAATTGCAGATGTTATTTTTTTCGGCGTCTTCTTACAAATCCAATATTGAAGTGGGGATAGGTTTCCTACATTAAATATGATGCTAAATGATTGGTTTTGAAATATACACAATATAAAATACAATATAATACAAAATATATACAAAAATAAATGTAATTTCACTCATTGCACTCAAGAAGATGCATGCAACTATACTCCCTCCCTATACATCATATTTGACTTGTCATACATGATTGTAATTGTATATGTGACTCAATAAATAATAATAATATAAATATATTATAATAAATAATAAATATAAATAAATAAATAATAAATATATTATTATTATTTTTATATTGAAATAGTTATATAATTATAATGAGAATATCAAATGTACAATAGAGGTTGAAGAGAGATCCAGGATTAATTTTCTAGATGTAACCATAATAAAAACATATGAAAAACTCATTAGAAATTGGCATTGTAAACATACATACACAGGAAAATCATTAACATCTAAGCACCCAATTTCACAAAAAATTGGAATAATTTATTATTTGGTGAATAGGGAAATGAGACTATCAGATAGTAAATTAGATGACGAAAATATAGAAATAGTAAAGAACATGAGGTGAAATGACTATCCAGATAGTTTTATCAACAGGTATATTAAAAACAGGATGAAAAAACCCAGAACTGATTCTCGATCACAAGAAACAAAAGAAGAAAAAACTGTAACATTTTACTATTATACTATCAAATGATATTTAAGAACAGTAAAAAGTGGATTAAAAAAACATAGATTTAAAAGTAGTACATAAAATGATAAATAAAAGGAAAAACTTTGGCTCTTATCCATGTTGTCCTTCGGAATAATACTTCCTGCCGCGACAACATGAAAACGATAATTTGAATAATTGTATTTTCCACTGAATTCTAGAAGACGTGCACAGAAAATGAAGTTACATTTATGTCCAGAAGCAAAACAAGGGGCCATCTCAGCATTTGCTCAATGTATCACTGGAAACTGGACGAAAAACCTGATAGAGATGGGGGTCATTGACCCGGAGGCTGTAGTACAATACTTGTTACAGGTTGTATATACACATTTATACAGTCCAAATGGTAAATAATGCATTATGTATCATTGTTAAAATTAATGTTACTTTTCTTGTGATGCTCAGTATAGTCTCTAATTGTATAGAAACAGTTATGCAGCAGAAACGATTTCACTTGGGATTTAAACTTTTCTATCGAATTTAATCGTTTAATGTCGTCTGGCAAAGTGTTGTAAAATAATGTACATGTATTGTATGTGAATTTTTTGTATTGAGCTGTTGATACTGTCACCTGATGAATATGATTTCTACGTCGAGTGTTATAGTAATAGACATCGGCATTTTCTGAAAATATATTCCCGCCCTTAAGCAAGTCATTTTTGACAAAAACAACTGATTCGTAAATAAACAGACAAGGTAATGGTAGAATTCCTAGATTAATGAAGAGAGGCTTACATGAATCACGTGGGTGGGATTTGGTTATTATTCGTACAATTGGTTTTTGTAATCTAAAAGTCTGGGAGCTATAAGATGTATTTCCCCAGAATATTATGCCATATCTCAGGCGGGAATGAACATTCGCGAAATATACACAATGAGCAGTATGAAGGCTGACTGAATTTGCAAGAATTCTGAACGCGTAGCATAATGAACTTAATTTTGTGTTCAATTCATTTAAATGGACGTTACATTTAAGGTTTGACTGAATTGAGAGACCTAAAAATTTTGTTGCCTTAACATCAGTCAATGGTACACTGTTCATTTTCAATGGAGCACAGAAATGTTTATTTGAAATGGAAAACTGCGTTAAAACCGTTTTCTTTTCGTTTACTATTAATTTATTTCGGAACCAATTTGAAACATCTGATATTGTACTATTTACGGTTTCTTTATTGCAAAGGATGTTCGTATCATCCGCAAAGAGAACCGTTCTTCCGTTTTGAATCGTCGAGGGCATATCGTTTACGTAAAGTAGGAACAGAATAGGGCCGAAAATCGATCCTTGAGGGACTCCACATGCAACGGGCAAAGAGTCGGAAAGGTGCGTACGTAATGTTCCATCATTCCAGTAAGGTATTTCAACTTTCTGAGATCGTTGTTTAAGGTACGAACATAACCAATCTAGAGCAATACCACGGATTCCATATGAAGGTAATTTTGAAAGTAAAATGTCATGATCAATGATGTCAAAAGCTTTTGAGAGATCTAAAAATAATCCAATAGGTGCCTCGTTTTGATCTAATGATGAGGCGACATCTTTAAGAAAAGAAAATATAGCTGTTTCCGTTGATTTTGATTTTCTAAATCCATGTTGGCAATCTGAAAGCGCGTCGTGTTTAGTGAGAAAGGTTTCCATTCGTACGTAAAAAAGTCTCTCTAATATTTTTGAAAAAACTGATAGAAGAGAGATGGGCCGATAATTTTGAATTTCATTTTTGTTGCCTTTTTTGAAGAGCGGCTTAATTTTAGCTGTTTTGAAAATATCTGGAAACGTTCCAGTGCATAAAGATGCATTAAATATGTGAGTTAACGGGTGTATAATGGCATACGCACAAGTCTTTAACAAAGAATCTGGGAATTCATCTAAACCGGACGAATATTTATTTTTTAGTTTACCGATTATTTTGAGAATTTCATGGGAAGAAGTTTCGGATACGAACATTGTGTCTAAAATTTTGGGTGCACTGTCTGTTTTTGAATTTTGTGCCTGAAGACCCTTAGTGAGATCGGCAGCAATTCTCGAAAAGTATTGGTTAAAGAGACTAGCCACTGTTGCCGGATCGTTGACATTTATATCGTTATTTTTTAAAACAACATTCTCTACGGGTTTTCTAGTTGATTTGGTAGTATTTTTTATTATATTCCACATTTCTTTTGTTTTATTATTTGAGTTCAAAATATCCTGATCGTTTTTCATGATTTTAGCCTGCCTTATGACTTTTCGTAACAATGTTTTGTATTTTTTAAAGTAGATAAGGAAATCTTGAGATACGTCATGACGTTTAGAAATGAAAGATAGAATTCGCTTGTTTTTACAAGATGTCCTAATCCCTTGTGTTATCCAAGAGTTGCTTTACCGTGAAATATTTAATTTTCGTTTTTGAAGAGGAAAGCAAGTGTTAAAATGAATTGAAAGAGTTGAAAAAAAAAAGAATTATATTTGTCGTTTGTATCAACAGTATTATAAACCGCTTCCCATGACTCCTGCATCAAGTAGTCAATGAATAATTTAATTTTACTTTTAGTAAACAATCTAGTCATACGTGTATTATTTATTGTGTCAGTGATCGCATTTCTTATAATGGTAAGAATTGTGCATCGTGGTCACTGTATCCTAAATCTTTTGTTTCAACTTCATATCGAGTAGTAGTTTTGTTAATTATAATTTGATCAATTGCCTTCATCGAATTTTGTGTGATCCGTGTAGGTACATTAATTGTGATGTCTAAATTGAAGGAATTAATTAAATTGAGAAACTTTTCTTTCTCGCAAGATTCGACCAGAAAATCAATGTTAAAATCTCCGCATACAACAATGGATTTAAAAGAGCGATTGCTGACTTTGTTAAGTGTTATCTGAAGGTTTTCTAAGAACAAAATATAATCTGCAGTTCTCTTTGTTGGAGGTCTGTAAATGCAAAGTATTATCACTTGTTGAGCTTTCCTTTTGCTTGTAGTGGTAGTAGAGCTAAGGGCAAGTTTCAATTTTGTTAACAATACAGAAAAATCAATTATGTTCGTTTACCGTTAAAAATAAATTTTCTACAATTCGGCAACGAAAATATCTAGTTGTTGAAATGTTAATCTCTCGCTTTTTAAAATTTTTATTATTGTTATTATTAATATTACTATTATTTTTTCATCTTTCAACTATTAATAGTTAAATTGTTGGGAAGGGACTCTGAAACTCAAGAAAGCGTGAGCAGATGATTTTCTCCGCCATACGTCACATACAGTTTCATTTACCGTTTTTGACTAAATAAATAGAGTCGTCCGCTTCTGCATCTTCCCCTTCGCCAACGCCACACACCCTCCCACTCAGCTGAACGAGGCAACTGCACTACGGCACCCCTACGCGCACACCGACTGTGGGCGAGAGAGCCTATGGAGCAGCGCCGCCGCCTACACCCTCTTTTTTTTCGTTGTAATGTTGATGCAACGCGTCTTAACCCTTGTTGGACGTTGAGCGCTTTCTTTTGGAGTAATCCTCCGTTACTGAGCATACTCTACTCATACTCCGTTACTGAGAATAATCTCAAGTCATGTCTCGTCACGTCACGTCGCAGTCAGTCATTGCCTTTTATCCCTTCGGCCAGGGGCTCGACAACGTTAGATCCCGGGGTTCCTTGCCGGTCACCCAACCAAGAACCGGCGAGTCTCGAATGCGCTTAACCTTCGTGATTACACGGAGCGTAGTAAACGAATTCGGCTAGCGCCGCCGGCTCTTACCAACTTACCAACCGTAACGATCAAAATAGTGTCAATGTTGGACAAAAGATACTATAAAAGCAATGGGGAAATTTTTCAAATTGAAATAGTAGTAATAGAAAATTCACATTTTAAATGATTTAATGAATGTCCGAGTTGCAAGAATATGATTGATTGATTGATTGAGTTTAAGGGCGCTTCAACGGCTAAGGTCATTTGGGCCCGTGTCAAATTATTTTAAGACCAGTGCATAATATTGCAGTGCCAAGCTAGCAGAGAAAAATTAAAATCTTTAAATAGAAAGCAAAGTAAAACTTAAAAGGAATGTATCCTAATAAAAGGGTTTGGGAGAACATTGCCAGATAGTTTTTTTGTTTGTTTGAAATCTCGGGCTAAAAGCCAATTTTTGGCATTATCCTTTTCTCTCAGATAAGGCTGTACAAGCCAGTCTCTCGCAAAAAGCCAAAAAGCTTGCAGAGAGAAGATTCGTCATTACTAAGAATCACCGCAAGGGAGCTAGCAAGGTCATGCCTTCGACGGCTCTCTATCTTTACACAGTGTAAGAGAACATGCTCCACGGTAAGATCTATTTTGCAGTACTCGCATATAGGGGGTGGGTCCCCGTGGAGGAGATAACCGTGGGAGAAATGGCAGTGACCGATTCGGAGGCGTGTTAAAATGATCTCCTCTTGCCGAGCATCACGAGATGAGGAAGACCACGGATTTATGGAATCCTTCATTCTCGTGAGCTTATAGTCTGAGTTATGCCACTCTGTTTGCCATTCACTGCGGATAGAGCGTTTTATAAACAGCTTAGTGTCTTCCGTGGGGACTGAAGATGTCTAATTCTCTTTTCTTCGAGGCAGACTTTGCTGCCTGGTCAGCTAGTTCATTTCCTCTTATTCCCACGTGTCCAGGGACCCAACAAAAGACTAAAATATAGTGGCGGACCAAGAGATGATGGATTTCGTCTTGGATGGTCATTGTCAGTGGGTCACAAGACGAGAAGGAGGAGGTGGATTCAAGACAGCTTTTTGAATCACTGCAGATCACTACTTTCTTTAGTGACATCGATCCAGCAAATTTAAGTGCCACCAAGGGCGCATACTTCTCTGCGGTATAGACGCTGCACGAAGAGTCTAGTCGAAAACCTTGCGTGGATCTACTGAAGTAGAAGGCACATCCGACTTTGCCGTTTTGAGAGGAGCCATCGGTGTACATAAAGTAATGGCCAGGATACGTAGATTTTATCGCCTCAAATTCCGATAAGAATGTACTGGGGGAGTTAACGATTTAGGAAGGTTGGACAGTCTAAGATCTATTATCGGCCGGTGTAGTTTCCAAGGGGAAACTAGGTTTCGGGGGGGTTTCACAGGGTTGGGTAGTTTTATATGAACCTTCTTTAAGAGCATACGGAGACGGACACCCAACGGATGGGGTAATGACGGTCTAAGCGCATATGAAGTCAGGTGGGTTGGATGGAGGACTGCTTGACGCGAGGGAGTATCAACATTGGATAATTTCGCGCCATAGGAGGCAATCAGAATATCCCGCCTTCGGCTCAGGGATGGTCCTCCAGCCTCGGCCAAGAGGCATTCGATGTGACTCGTGTGGTAGGCGCCTGTACTAATCCTTATGCCAGCATTGTGTATGGTATTTAATGGCCAGAGGGTTGATGGAGACGCTGCCCATACACTATGCTTCCGTAATCCAAGATAGGGCGGATGAGAGTTGTATACAAACGCAGAAGACAAACACGGTCTGCCCCCCAAGAGCTACCAGTAAGAGTGCGAAGGAGATTCATAGGTGATACACATCGGCTCTGTAGTTTACGGATGTGTTTTCGCCAGGTTAGGCTCTTGTCGAATGTGAGTCCAATGAAGGTTTCGGATTCAACTAATGGATGCTGCTGTCCTCCAAGAAAAAGGTCGGGGTGATTATGGAGGTGATGGATTCTGCAAAAGTGCATGCAAGTGGTTTTTGCGGTAGAGAACTTGAATCCCGTTTCTTCGCTCCATTTTTGCAGTTTGTTGAGCAAAAGTTGTAGTTGCTTCTTAATAACTTGTACGCTCTTGGAGGAGCAAAAAATTGCAAAATCGTCAACGAACAGTGATGCTTTCACAGACTCTCGGATAACTGATGCAATACTATTGATAGCATTGAATACTATTGAATGGCAAACACAGTGACGCTCAAAATCGATCCCAAAATCCCCCATCTAGTCACCGTTTTCTAACTGGTGACTAGAGGATAACACGTCGCCAAGGCCGACGCGGAAAGATCTTGATGAAAGAAAACCTACTAGGAACAAAGGGAGCCGTCCCCTAAGGCCCCAAGTATGCAAAGTGCGAAGAATACCGTACCTCCAGGTGGTGTCATACGCTTTCTCTATATCGAAGAAAATTGCTACCAGGTGCTGACGTAGCACGAAAGAAGTGGAAATCTGCGTAGCGAGAGTGACTGTGGTCCATGGTTGACCTGTGCTTCCTGAAGCCACATTGGAGAGGAGTAAATAGGTGCTTTTGTTCCAGGAGCCAGACCAGACGTGTATTTACCATTCGCTCTAAAAGCTTGCACACACAGCTTGTGAGCGAGATTGGGCGGTAACTTGAGGGGGTTGTTCTGCCCTTTCCTTTTTTAGGGATTGGGAGAACGATGACCTCACGCCAATTCCTTGGTATAGCATGTTCAGCCCAATTCTTGTTGAAAATGCCGAGGAGAAACGAACGAGCGTTTTCAGGTAGGTGTGTCAACATTTGATTATGTATCTGGTCTGATCCTGGAGCAGAATCTTTCGCACAAGCGAGGGCAGATGAGAGTTCGTCCGTGGAGAAAAAGGCATTGTAATCTTCCTCCACGCGACTCGAGAAGTCTAATTTAGTTTTCCATTTTTCTTTTCGTGTTTTGAAAGCCAGAAGGATAGTGTACGGAGCTGGAGATTTGTTCGTAATGAGAGGCCATTTCTTCAGCAATTTCTTGTGGAGAGGTTAGAAGATTGCCATTTACCATAAGCCCTGAAATAGACGGCGAAGGGAGTCTTCCACCGATCTGTCGGACCTTTCTCCACACAAGTTTAGGGGATGAACGGCAAGAGAGTGACGAGATCTAGGCTCTCCAGAACACAGCTCTACTTTCCCGTATCGTTAATCTAGCTCTGGCTCGGGATCTTTTATACTTTATTAGGTTTTCCATGGTTGGAAACCCACTAAGTTTTGCCAATGCCCTCTTCCGATCACGGACCGCGGTGGCACAATCAGCGTTCCACCATGGCACAGGGGGGTGTCGTGCATGGCCCGACGACTTCGGGATGGCAAATGAGGTCGTATGAAGGACGGCGTTATTAAAATGGGCAACCATAGCATCGATGTCGTTTGGGCAGTTTTCCGATATTCGTAATTCTTTCTTGAATGTTTCCCACTCAGCTCGGTGGATTAGCCACCGAGAAGGGCGAGCAACATTCAGATCGGGAATATCGAGGTTGACCCGAATGGGAAAATGGTCACTGCCATGCAGGTCGCCAAGGACAGTCCACTCGAAGATTGTACAAACAGAGGGACTACAGAGAGCTAGGTCCACGGACGAGAATGTGTTAGAAGCTAAGGAAAAGTGTGTGCTTTCGTCAGAATTTAGGAGAATTAAGTTTTGGTTGTCTATGATATTTTCAAGTAACCTGCCTCTCGTGCACGACCTTGTGCCACCCCAGGCAGGGTTGTGAGCGTTGAAGTCCCCCACAATAAGAAAAGGTGTAGGCACCTCAGAGAGCACATCTTCCGGTACTTTCTGTGACACGACTTGTCCAGGCGAGATATAAACGTTACGAATGGCAACAGAAATATTTCGGAAATTCACACGAACGCAAGATATCTGGAGAGTGGTTCGTATGTCTATTTCTTTAGAGTCACTACAAGCTTCCCTTCCACAGTGCACGCAGACTGTGGCGCTCATGCAGCGAGGTTGCGTATGGCCAAACCCCTGGCATTTAAAGCAGCGCAGAGGGTTTGGAACATACAGAGTGACACGGAAATTGTAGAAGCTACACGATATCTTCTCTGGTAGAGATGGACGGTCGAAGGTCAGTAGTAGAGTTGAGGTAGGTGTGAGTACCCCATTTACTCTCCGCTGAATCCTGTAAATCTCTGACACACCATATGGCTCGAAGAAGGCTTTCAAATTTTGTTCCGCTTCGGTAGAGAAGTCCTCGTGATTTACCACACCCTTGCAGAGGTTTAAGGTCGGGTGGGAGGACACATGCACCTGGAGGCCGGCTATTTCTTTGAGGTCAAGGATCTTGCTGATCTGTTCGTCAGAGCGACATTCAAAAAGGATTGTGCCGTTTCTCTGACGGACCACCGACTGAAATTTGCCAAACTTTTCAATTTCACTGGCAAGTTTGATTGGGCTGACACTCTTCATAGTTTCATTTTCTCTTTTACTTGACATGACGAGAAAGCGGGGCTTAGTAGGTCTGTCAGAATCATTACAAAAAAACTATTAAGATTTGCTGTTTCGCCAATAAATCTCCTCTTCCTTATGGAAGAGGGCGGGGGGTAGGTTTTTTATCCATTAAGAGGATATCAGATTCATCCCCGTGGTCCCCACCCACTACGGAGCCCAACAAGGGAACACTCGTTCGGAGTGCCAGGGTTGCCACGTGGATATAGTGGGTGGTTACCACAGCGCTGCACCGCCGTGGATCCCCCCGCTCACCCTGGAGTTCAGTACAAGATCTAGTCCAAGCCGGTTGATCGGGAGTGGGTTAGCTCCCGACCGCCCGTCTAGAAGAGTCCGTAGCCAAAGCAAGTGTATTGACACCTACAAGGAATGTTCCCCAAAATACGTAAGAGCACGTATCCCTGGATGCCAAGAAAAAAGTAGCACGAGGAGAGTAATTGGGAAACAGACAGGCCCCTCAACAGCCAGGACATACATTCCCTCCGACACGTGTCGCCATGCACGGCAAACACATGGGTGGGCGTTCAGCATACAGAGGGAGCCAGTGAAATAGAAGAAGGAGAAGAAAAGAGACAGGATGGTATAGAAGAATGAGAATGTACAATAGGGAGAAGAAAAGTGACTTGTGAAGGAAAGGAATACTTGAGAGCCCTCTCTGTATCCCCCCGTCAGGACGTGGACTAACCCACCTCAACGGGAGTGTCAAGAATAACATCTCAACCTTCAAGTTTTACTTTCTCGTGTACTACCCTAGAGAGACATTGAGAAATGCGCCAGAAAAACAAATTGTATGGCTATCTGAGACCTAAATAGTATTTCCTCCCCCTCAAAAACCTTCCTTTCTACCCTCCAACAATACTAGTGCCCGAATCATCAACACGATTTTAACGAAATTTTATATTTTCTGGTTTATTTACTGGCTGATTTTAGTTAAGAAGCTTTTCGACTTCTGTGGACATTGGCGACCATGTTAAGCCTTTAGATTATGCCATGCACGATTATTTCCAAATATGAATATTTATTGTGTAGTTTCAAGTGAAATCATGGCCTTTTTCAAGAAATACATAAACAAAATTTTCTTTTAAAGTCCCATATTTTTTCTTTGAATTTTTGATCCAATAAAGTCCTTATGGCTTAAGTTCAATTTTCATTACATTAGAAATTTCGAAAATCGCGAAAGTTAATTTTGTTTGTAAGATATATTAACATGTGCTAGGCAGTCACATTCATTAACGGGCGTTTTTCAATACAACAGGTCTTCACATATCCACTTTTACGCTGCTCCCTGGCACCGATGTCTGCTATCACGCACACTTCGTAGAATAGCACATTTTAAGCAGTCATATTTATTAACTGGCATTTATATGATACCTGTATATATTTTGATTATTATGATTATGATTTATTATGATTTATTATGATTTATTATGATTTATTATGATTTATTATGATTTATTATGATTTATTATGATTTATTATGATTTATTATGATTTATTATGATTTATTATGATTATGATTATTATTATTATTATTATTATTATTATGATTTATATGATACCTTATATGATACCTGTATGTATTTCCTCCCTTGTGCGGCCATCTTTCACTGTGGTCAGCGGACACACACATTTTCGTAGTTTAACATGTATTTAGCTGTCATATTGATTACAGGAATTTTCCTCTATGACGCCTGTCAACTGTTCCTCATTGGAGCGGCCACCTGGCACCGTGGTCAGCGGACGCGGACATGTTAAGTACTCACATCATTAACAAGCATTTCCTACATGACACATATACATATTCATGTGAACTTCCACATTTCTAAGGTTAAGGAGAGGTGTTAAGCCATGTGGATGGAAATTTTCGAATTTTGGTTTTCGTCGGTTTTCTGTTCTTCGTACTTTTATTAATGATGTAAAATCTTTTTTTGCGTTACTGCCTTTCAAACGGGTTAAAATGACATTTGCTCACATATCAGCTTTTGTTACTTTGGAGCGCTCTAGTAGTATAATTTAGTAACATAATTGTTTAGCTCCAAAAATTTGCAAATGCATGCTACGAGTGTTCTAACAATGAATCTGCGCGCACGGACGCGACGACAATGGGCGAGTATATTTATTAAGACAACAACGGGTGAATGCTATGCCATGAATTTGAATGTTGTGCCATGAATTTCTTTGCACTGTCAAACTTTGAACTCGTTTTTCTGAAAAGTGACTTTTCGGTACAAATTCATCAGAAATTATACATCCATAAATAATGATTTTTTTACATGTTGTACTCTTATATTAATATTGTGACATACCAATATGTCACTGAATATTGTACAACATTTATTATAAACGGCGTCAATTAAAGGGGATAAATTATGTGATATGAAAATATGCTAGCATAGCAACGGTAAGCGAGCCGTCGTCAAGGTCAACATATTCATGCAGTGACAATCGCGGAGACGGCTAGTTAATTCTATATAGAATTTTGGGATTGGCCGAAAAAGCAGTGACAGTCGTGAAGACGGCTAGTTCGTTTTGCAAGAAATTTAGAGATTGGCTAGCTACGAAAGTACATCAAATGTTATCTGCAAATAAACAATCGAAATTATGAACCGAGCTTTGCAGGGCTGAAAGAATACGAGAGACATTCATTCTGACTGATGCCGTGCTCATGAATGGATCGTGCTCCAATTAATGCTAGGAGTTTTCTTGCTTTGGGGATTGTAAGCATCTACTTGGGAATGGATATTGAGAGAACATCAAAACTGGAACTCTAAGTGTGACAGTGGAGCTTAAAATATTTCACGTGAACGAGTTGGAGGGACATTGAGGGCTTGGGTGAAGTTGTCAGTGATTGGACTGGAATGTTAGCAGCAAATAGTTTATTGATCTGATGAACGGTGATTGAAGTGTGCTTCCGAGAGAAGAAGAGAGAAGATGGTGTCTGGACCTGAGGACGGCGGCGTCGGAGATGGATAAAGATGGTCCAAAAGCGCGCGAAGACATAAGGTTGGAACGGTCATGACAAACGTTTAATTTTATATTGGTTAAAGTTATACAATACCAAAATTGTTTTAAATTGTTTAATAAATTTCCATGTTTTTGTGAAATGAATATATGATTTTCCATTGAGCCAATTCTAGCAATGAAGTAGCAAGATAGAAAGATATTTCCTTTTCAGGTTCCTCGACCGAGTTTGTTTGAGTATATTCAGTTTATTTCAATATCTACGGAGTTTGTATCCACATTTTTCATGAAAATATGGCATTATAATAAAAGACTGACAAAAATGCAACCGAAAAAGTGCATTTAACTAACATTGTTTTAAAGCGTCACATTGAGAGATAGGTAGAAAGAAATAAAGGAGGTCATCTCCGTCAATTTAGTATATTTATTGTGATAGTCGGCTTTCAACGGCTTTGCCGTCATCAGTCTCACTGCTTTTGGCAGAAGTCGAAGACTGTAGCACAGCACAATACCGCATCAGAATTCCCATAACTCAATCAGTATGCCAAATTTGGTTATTTCCAATTAATAGTTTGCGAGAAAATGGGTCACAAACTTTGAAAATTTAACATTGATGGCATAGGGCTTAACGCCCCCTTAACATATATTAAGCAGTCACATTCATTCCCGGACATTTCCTTTTTGACACCTACGTATTTTCTCCAATAAACGGCCACCTGGCACCACTGGTAGTGGACACGCATATTTCGTCGATTAACATGTATTATGTAGTCGCATTCATTAACACTCATTTTCATTTAAGACACCAGTACACATTTCCTCTTAAGAGGGGTCACCTGGCTCCGTGGACAGACAGAAAAATTTCGTAGGTAAACATTCATTAAGTAGTCACAGTAATTAACGGGCATTTTCCAATACGACACATATACACATTTTCACTTTTAAGCGGCCATCTTAAGAGATTTTCATGCAATCGTGTGGAACAAGCGATGGAGAGCACAGGAGGACTATCGGTAAACCAATACGGATTTAAAAAGGCGAGATCTACAATAGATGCCGCTAAACATTTAGTTGACATAGTCTTGAAGGCGATTCAAGACAAAAGATAGAGAAGGGGTAGGAAAAATACTGCGCTATTGTTGCCATAAATGTTAAGAACGCCTTCAATTTGGCGAGATGGAACTGCATTCTAAGAGCTCTGCAGCATAGAAGAGTGCCACAGTATCTGATTAAGATCGTCAGTTACTTTACGGGAAGAACACTTCTGTACCGCAGATATGGTCAACGAACCCACAGTTACTGGAGGCGTTCCACATGGTCATCTCGGTCATGACGTGGACTAACATGTATTAAGCAGTCATAATCATTAACGGGCATTTGACTATAAGACGCACAAATTTCCAGCTACGAGGTCTCCTGACACCATGGTCAGCCGATACCCATATTTCCGAGATTAATGTATACTAACCAGTCACATTCATGAACTGTCATTTTCCTTTATGACATCTGTACATACCTCTTATTTTATGCGAGCATTTGGCACAACCGTCAGCTGAAACTCCATTGCGTACAATAACATTTATTAAGCAGTTACATTCTGTAACAGTATCTTCTCTAACATATCTCTAACATATAAAAGAAGTGTATATACTTCCTTTATAAGCGGCCACCGAGTACCGTTATCAGCGGTCATATTCTTAGTATGTAGTAAGTAGTACCATTCTTGAACAGCCATTTTTCCATATACAAAACAGTGGTACCCTTCTTCCTTTCTCGTATAAATACGAATATATGGGAGTAATTACGTGGTATAAAGAAAGTTCTGAAATGCTGCGGAAAATCAATTTCGAGATTTCAACGGAAATACACGTTTTGGGGGCCCCTAATACCAAAAAAGTGTTTTTTTCAAAAAGACCGTCCCACCGAGCGTCCGTCCCACCGACCGTCCGTCCCACCGAGCGTCCGTCCCACCGAGCGTCCGTCCCACCGAGCGTCCGTCCCACCGAGCGTCCGTCCCACCGAGCGTCCGTCCCACCGAGCGTCCGTCCCACCGAGCGTCCGTCCCACCGAGCGTCCGTCACACCGAGCGTCCGTCCCACCGAGCGTCCGTCCCACCGAGCGTCCGTCCCACCGAGCGTCCGTCCCACCGAGCGTCCGTCCGACCGAGCGTCCGTCCCACCGAGCGTCCGTCCCACCGAGCGTCCGTCCCACCGAGCGTCCGTCCCACCGAGCGTCCGTCCCACCGAGCGTCCGTCCGACCGAGCGTCCGTCCCACCGAAGTGATCCGTCCCACCGAGCACGCGTCCGTCCGACCGTCCGTCCGACCGTCCGTCCGCCCGTCCGTCCGACCGTCCGTCCGACCGTCCGTCCGACCGTCCGTCCGACCGTCCGTCCGACCGTCCGTCCGACCGTCCGTCCGACCGTCCGTCCGACCGTCCGTCCGACCGTCCGTCCGACCGTCCGTCCGACCGTCCGTCCGACCGTCCGTCCGACCGTCCGCCCGACCGTCCGTCCGACCGTCCGTCCGACCGTCCGTCCGACCGTCCGTCCGACCGTCCGACCGTCCGACCGTCCGACCGTCCGACCGCCCGACCGTCCGACCGTCCGACCGTCCGACCGTCCGACCGTCCGACCGTCCGACCGTCCGACCGTCCGACCGTCCGACCGTCCGACCGTCCGACCGTCCGACCGTCCGACCGTCCGACCGTCCGACCGTCCGACCGTCCGACCGTCCGACCGTCCGACCGTCCGACCGTCCGACCGTCCGACCGTCCGACCGTCCGTCTGACCGTCCGACCGTCCGACCGTCCGACCGTCCGACCGTCCGACCGTCCGGCCGTCCGACCGTCCGACCGTTCGACCGTCCGACCGTCCGACCGTCCGACCGTCCGACCGTCCGACCGTCCGACCGTCCGACCGTCCGACCGTCCGACCGTCCGTCCGACCGTCCGACCGTCCGACCGTCTGCCGTATGTGAACAAATTTAGTGCCTAAACCACAAGTACGATATTTTCCAAATTGAAGAAACCGCTGTCGAACTGGCTCTAGTTGAAGCTTTGAAATTTTGAAAAACGTTCCTTAAAATTTGGGTGTTCTTTACATGAAGCCTCCTTGACATTTTCAAAATTTTCTCAAAAACTGTTCTATTTTTTAAAATATATTGTAAGAATATAGTGAAATACTCTTATAGAGGTGGCATAGGTCCGATTTTCACGGTCAACTCTGAATTTTCGAAAATGGCAAAAGTTTTGATTTTTTTCGGCGTTTTCGTACAACTGCAAAATTGAAGACTGAGATTTTTCCTTGAAATGAAATTTGTGGTCCATAAATAATTCTTTTAATAAGGTCATTTAGATTTTTTTGAAATTTTTGTAGTTTTCGTGCAATAGTGCAATATTTGCAATTTTTAAAATTACAAAAACAATTTTTTCTCAAAAAACAGCTCCAAATGTTTTCTTTAAATATTTAGTAGTGTTAGTGCTAAATGAATCCTATAGCATGATATACACGTTATATTGTTCTAGTATTTTGTTTTTCCAAAAATTACAAAAATGCGATTTTTTGACTTTTCTCTCACTTCGGAAATATTTATACTAGAGGTAATTTCTTTATTTTATTAGATTTATGAGTAGATGTTCTTTTATTAGTGTCAAATAAAGTTTCTCGAAAAATCAACTGTTTTCTGTAGAAATGAACTCAAATTCCACATTTTCTTAAACGCCATTTTCTCAAAAATGGCTTCACATTTTTCAAAATTTCCTAGTGAATAGTGTTAATTGCACTGTTTAATATGACAAAGTTCATTTTGCTATATTCTTTTGTTTTTTCAAAATTACATAAATGTAATTTTTCAAAATATCTCTCACGCCATTAATATGCACATTTCCATTGATTTGTATACATTTGTGAGTGCATTTTGCATTTGTGAGTGGAAGTACGTCAAATGATTTCAAATTGTTTTTCGAACATTCAATAGATTCCTATAAAAAAGAGCTTCAATTTCGCATTTACAGTAATGCTTAAGCGTCATTTTCTTAAAAACGGCTTAAATTTTTTTCAATGAAAATTGCTATTTAGGACGACGTTATAGTCTTCTTTAATATTCTTAAAATATAACTTAGGTTATACTATTTGCAAACTGAAAAGTTGCGAAAGTTTGAAAAAAGTTTCTTTGGGCTGCAATAGATAGAAGCAGGCAAAAGAAGGGACAAGACTGTACAGTACTAGTCCACACCAAAGAAATTACAAAACTTTACTACGAGAAAGTCTGTGCCATTCTGTAGCACCTCTAGGTTGCTTTTACGCGACCACCTGGCAGTATTCTCATCGGACGTATACTTTACGTAGATTTACGTGCAACGAGCGGTGACCTTCAACGGCAACTTTCATACGTCACCGGTACACAAGTCCTCTATTGAGAGGCCACATGCCACCGTGGACACCAGCCACGCCATTTTGTAGATCAACGTGTATTAAGCAATCGCATTCATTAACACCATTTTTTAGAAAACATGTGCATGAAATATTTCTTTTAGCGGTCACTTGGGCACCGTTGTCAACGGACACATTTTGTAGGTTAACATGTATTATGCATTAACGGGTATTTTCATATAGCATATCTTTACACATTTCCTCGTTTACGCGGCTGTTTTGCATACTTGTACCAGACTCTCACATTTTGTTGATAGAAATGCAATAAGCAGATTTCTTACTTAAACATCAATTTTTCCAAAGTCACCGATACATATTTCTTCCTTTAAGCACGTGTGCATTGTACACACACACATTATATATATATATATATATATATATATATATATATATATATATATATATATATATATATATATATATATATATATATATCTTTTTCACGGCCACCAGGAACCGTTGTCAATGTACACGCACATTGGTAGATTAACATGCATAAAATAATCACATTCTTAACAACCGTTTCTCTACAAGAGAAGTGTATAAATTTCCTTTTAAGCACCCACCTATCACCGTTGTCAGTGGTCATATTCTTGACATGTATTAGTCACATTATCGGGCATTTCCCTACGTAACTCCTTTACACATTTCCTCCATTGCGCGGCCACCTCGCACCGTAGTAAACGGTCACTCACATTTCGTAGATTAAAATGTTTTAAGCTGTTCCATTATATAACAGCCTTTTTATACGAAATATTTTTAAAACAATTAAAAAAATGTATAAAACATTTCATCTTCTTGAAGCTGCAACCAGGCACCTTGGTCAGCGGCCACTCACATTTCGTAGATTAATAATTATAAAGAAATCACATACTCTAACAGACATTACTCTACGACAGCCATGTATGTATGAGGCTATTAGTTTCAAAAGGAATAAAATCCAATTTTGATTAAAATTGAGACTAAAAATATTTTCATTTGTGATGTACTGCGACGGAACACGTCGTCGTATTTCGCGACGCGCCGTGCATTCACCAACTGATGAAGGGTCAGGGCGGTTATACCCCACGAGATCTTATTCTAGCGTGGGTGTGACCAGCCACATGCGACGTCTTCTCCGCCGCTCTGTCGCCGGGCCCTACCAGTTGTTTGTTCAAATTGAAAGTATTTCTTTCCCAGGAAACCCTGCTTGGAATATGACTAAGGAAATTCACACACATTAACAACAAGCGCTACTATAGGCTTTAGAACACTTCATTAATAAAAAACTTCGATGATACAAAATTTGTACAAAACTAACACACAAACCTCTGCTCTGCGTGATTTCACAAGTATAGCACAAGCAATCATTAGGTTCCTAATGTAAAATCTCAAAAAATACTGCGGATTTTATTGTTAATAATTCTGCCATCAGAATCTAATATCTGACGCTACTGATTTCAAATTTCATTAACCCATAATATAATGCACTCCTACGCAACCAGCTGGCGCGGAAATAATCGTACTATTGGCCATCCTAACTTTCTAATTACACTTTCTACAACCTTACATTATTTAACCTAGTTTAGACTTCTTTATATGAATTTTTATCAGATAACAAGGCAGGTTAGTGATGCCTTTACCCACAAAATGAAATTTAACACAATCTCAAATGCAAATTTTACAAGAGGGCATCGGATTTCTTTTACAGAAAAGCAAATTCTCTAAGAATTCTGTGGATTTACGGGTACTCATTATCGTCCCACGGCTCTCGGCGACGTGTACTTTGGGGTTCAGCTTTTGCTGCAAGCGGCGTGCCCGCAGGGTTGAAATCGGGATGGATGACCTCGTCGGGTCCACTCGGGGACTCAGGGCAGCAGTTGGCCTCGCTTGCACGGAAGCGGTGTCGCTGGCGGCGACCTTAGGCGGCTGGCAGTCTTCCCGGCGAAGCTCTCCTCGCGATGATCCAAACCTCCTTCCCCCTTCTCGGATGAGTGCGGCGTCGAGTTTTACTCACGTTCTAAAATGTCCGTGATAAATTTATACACTTAATTGGCTTCTTCTTTGCTACAGGTTCTAGTAGACGACTCTTCCTGGCGGCGTTCGCCTCGGATCGGCGATTTTACATTTTTTTGATGGTGCAGCTCACGTTTACGTAATTGTAGATGAAACGAGCTTGCGAGCTTTTACTCCGCTCTAACTCGAGCCTACTGAATTTACTAGTCAGTGTTAGGTCGGCCTTTGTGCGACAATTACCTTTTAACGTTTCGTAGCTCGCGCACAACACTTAACTGAACTGCTTCGGGAAAAACTAATTATTCCACGAAATACAAAGTTCGTTTCCGCCCTTAAATCTCATAGCCAAATACTTTCGCCTTGCCTCCATGACGAATTTTGAGAAGAAAATGAATCGACTTGCCCCTGCGACGGTTTTCAGAAGAAGAATGTTCGCTTGCGCGACCTGCCGAGGTGATGGTTTTCGGACACCTCGCGTGACCGATGCCGGCCAATGGCAATTTTAGGTCTTATCGGTCTTCTCCTCATTGGCTGACATCTTTTCGGTTTGCACACAACCGTCGCTGCGCGTCATCCCCTGACGTCATCAGCGCGGCTTTTAAATGTTGTGATGGCGACACTCGGGTTGTAGCCATCTCTCAATTGACCCATGAGAGAGATGGACCAAGTCCGTTTCGTCTCATGTGTGTGTGTTTATATATATATATATATATATATATATATATATATATATATATATATATATATATATATATATATATATATTGAAACGCGCCGGATGAAACGCGCCGCGTTTCCAGACGAAACGAAAAGCAGCCTCTTCGACTCGGATGGCGCGTCAGTTGGCGGCTATCGCCTAGCACGAGAAGTGGTCGCGCAACGGACGAGACTTAACGGACGGGGAGGCGAGAGTAATTGTAGTCATAGCGAGGCAGTGTAGGGGAGCGCACGTATTGCGCGGGACGCGGCTGAATACTTAATGCCGGATATGTTATATGTAATATCAGAAACTCGTGAGTGAACAATACAATAGTGAAGATATTAGTAAAGCGTAGGCGACGCAGTCGTGAGAGGTTCGACAAGAGTAATTGTAGTAATAGCTAGGCAGTGGAAGGGAGCGCACGTGTTGCGCGGGACGTGGCTGAACATTTAATGCCTGATGCGTAAGATGTGATATCAAAGACTCGTGAGTGAACAATACAATAGTGAAGATATTAGTAAAGTGTAGGCGACGCATTCGTGAGAGGTTCGACGAGAGTAATTGAGGCAAGGACTGCATCTAACGTGATCAGTGTGTGGAAGCTAACGACTGTGAATGATGCTGTGAAAGCCGGTAGGAGAATCGTGTGGCGTAATAGTAATATGACGTAAGAAGCAGCATCGTAATTTTTAGCATAGTGAGTGAAGTTCATATCTGAAGTGACTGGACAAGGCAGTTAGCGTAATCCGGAGACGAGCAACGCCGAACCGAGGGCGGTTGGACGCGTGGAGGGGGAGAGGCAGCAACGCCACGGTCGCTCCACGGACACGCCGAAGCGGCAGCCGACCAGCGCCGAGTGGTGCCGAACGTCTGGTGGGCATGAACCGGACTTGAACAACGCTGCCAGACGACCAGCAGGTTGAATTTGATCATATTAGAATATCTTGACTACTAGGTAAATGGGTAAGACAGTGATTCTAGGTATTGGGTCCAAGCTTAAAAAGAGTTACAAGGTTATTGTATAATTATTGAAATAAAGTTGTGTATGTTAATTATATTTGGAAGTCGTATCAATGTTTACCCCACCCTGGAGCCCATATATATATATATATATATATATATATATATATATATATATATATATATATATATATATATATATATATAAGTAGTTTTGCGTAGTCCTACGAATTCTATTTCTCGTGCTTCATTTGTTGTCTTCAGGAAATATCAGATTTGAATGCGTCAATTGTATTCCGCCCCAGAGAGTAAATACCGCCCCGCGAGAAGGCATTTTTTTATTTTTATTTTATTTTACGTCAAGAAACAGTTCAAACCGCGTATGACGTGCTATGGGGAAAAGTGAATTGTGTGCACATTTTCAAACTTCTGTGATCCCTACACTGTCATATACTACTTAAATTTTAAAAAAAACTCCCATGTAATAAAATCTATTTTGAAGGATAAATAAGCAATAAATTTTGGCTCTTGTGACGTACTAGGATGAAAACCACAGACGACTGTTCTGATTGATATATACAATATATTTACAGAATTTTTACAATTAATGTACAAAAATTATAATACAAAAATCTAACCCCTTGGCAACCTTTCAGTTCTCTTAGCCGCGAAACCCCGCGACCGTCCCTAGGCCGTCGCCCAGAACCACTGCTTCGGAAGCAGCAAAAAGCAACGCAAGGTGCGAAGCTGTCGGACATAGAGTCCCGTAACTATACCAGTTACAAGGCTTGTCGCCAAACCGATCTTCGACCCGAAGATCACGTGCAATGATAGCACTGGAGATACCTCTCGTCTTTCGACACCCAGCGTATCCCGCGAGGCGCCTGTCGGCGCAGCCTTAAATATCCGACGGCTCGCCCCCACCCTACAAGCAGCGGGCGTCATACGGCTCGCTGGCCAGCCTTTCCAGAGCTGCAACCGACATCTCTTAAACTCGCCTCCGCGCGCGTCCTTTTGAAGGAAATTCCAGCCGGGATTCCTAAGGGCTTTTCCAACCGGCGCGGCGTGGCGCCGCCACCCTCCACCCCCATCCACATCCGGCTTAACGCGGGTTTCCCCGAAGCGGCCCGACGCACCGGCGCCGGACCAGGCGACGCTACAGACCCTCCCATGCCGGGGGGTGAGAATTTTTTTTCGTAGCAAAATATGCCCAGGAAAAAAATTCTGCTAAGTTACCTGGTCGTGAGACCTCTACATCCTAATTTTTATATGAACATGAACATAATTATACCAAAATATCAAACCCTATTTAATCGAAATGTGTGAAATAAATCTCTGGGCTGTCCCCCTCCCTTTTCACCTAAGCTATGTTGCCATTACATTTAAACCTTACTCCTATATACATACATAAGTATTCTTGACGCATCTTGAATTACATATGATCCTGAAATACAAATATTTACTTTACATTGAAATATTACATAATAATTCTTGACGCATCTTGAATTACATAAGATCCTGAAATACAAACATTTACTTTACATTGAAATATTACATAATTGTGGAATTCGTTACATACATCATGTGCCGTTCTTAACTGAATTTATTGACACATGTATGTATCTACATATAAAAATATAAAAAAAAACAACAAAACAATTTTACCCTTGAATTTACAAAGTTATTTACATAGAATTTCACCGACATTTATACATGTCATGAACGTGCGTGTTCCCTATTCTCGCCGGTGGATCAATTCACATCATCAAACATGCGGCTAAGCGCATCTGCGTTAACCTATTCTGAGCTGACCTGTACTTACAAATGACCGTATTCAGAGCGTCGCGAAACTCCGGTTCGACCTCAGTCCCGCTCAGCATTTCTTCCGCGTCAAAGTCGCAACAATCCAATTTAAGCGCATGGCGATCTAGCGCGTCTTCGTCACCTGCGTCTGTCACAGTCGTAGAACTAAGCACATTCAAGTACTCTGTCCGCTGGTGGTATCTTTTAAGCATATTAATGTGATAGACGCGGGGTTCCTTCCGCCCCGGCATCTGGACCACATAGTTATGCTCCGAAATTTTCTCGCGAATCTCGCCCGGCCCTATCCACTGAACCGCGAGCTTCCGCGTCCTGTTAGGTGCGAGAACCAACACCTTCGCGCCTATCTCGAAAGTACGTGAGACCGCCTTCCGATCATACCACACTTTACGTTTCTGCTGTTCTTCAGCCATTCTATTGTGAGCTAGGTCACGGGAGCGTTTCAAACGATTGATTAATTTGAATACATGCTCAACTACAGAATTTTCTTCACCTTCCGCAGTTCCCGCAAGCCTTTCATAAAGAAGTGTCATGGGGGTACGGAGATTCTTCCCGTACACCAATTCGGCAGGAGAGAAACCTAATGATTCGTGCACACTCGTGCGCAACGCGAACATAATAGCGGGAAGTTGGCATTCCCAATCCGTCCCCGCCTCCAAACCCAGAACCTTCATAAGCCGGTTCATGGTTCGATGCATTCTTTCGACTGCGTTTGATTGAGGATGATACGGCGAACTTCTCACCAGTTTAATGCCAAACCGCTCGGCGAATTCCGCTGTCGAAGCACTCGTGAAGCAAGTGCCCTGGTCGGTTTCCAATTCGCATGGAAATCCTATTCTACTGAATAATTCTAGTAATGCCTCAATTACAGTGACCGAAGTTAGGTCCCGTATCGGAATAGCCTCGGGATACTTCGTGGCTAAACACATCGCCGTTAAAATAAACTTGTTTCCGGTGACCGATTCTGGAAATGGGCCACACGCGTCGACATTCACTTTCTCGAATGCCTCGCCCGTTATCGGAACAATTTTCAAAGGCGCGCGAAGTTTTTCGCCGCCGTTTCCTACTCGTTGGCAACTGTCGCAACTACGCACATAGTTTTCAATATCCTTATAGCAATTCGGCCAGAAGAAATATTTGGCCATGGCATCTTTGCTTTTTGTGACCCCCAAATGGCCGTGAGCAACTTCATGACAGAGTTTTAAGATCGTGCCACGATACACCCGCGGTATTACTACCATAGTGAACTGCTCTCCGCGCTTACTATGCCGGACACGAAACAATAGGCCGTTTTTCATAACATAATCGCGCCGATCCGTCTCGGGTCCTTCCGCACGCTCAATCAACGGCGCGAGCTCCTTGTCTTGTCTCTGAGCTGTAGCAAATTCGGTGGGGTCCAAACGAGCCAAAGCAATGCTACAGAAATCTAATTCAGATTCCTGATAGTTTGATTCTGAGTTGCCCGGGGCGTCGACCTCGCCCTGACCAACTCTATTGTCATCCTCGGTTTCTTCCGAAGCGGTTACCTGGAACGCGACCTGCTCTCGGTCGTTTCCCGTACTCTCGGCAGGCTCTACCGCCTCTATTGTCTGCGGCGCGTCGCCCGGCACTTCGTTTCCTGCATTGTCTGCACCCGGGGGCCCCTCTGCCCTTACGCGCTCAGCAACTGCTTGCGCCCTAGTCCGCACAGCGCAGATAGGCTGTGGTTCTAAGAAACCTTGCTTTATTTCTTTCAAAATCGTAGCAGAACGATTACTAAAAATGTAATAAGGCAAGTCGCAGTTCTTCGCGACTGCGGCCTCTGTAGCAAGAGTACCGAATGGCCCTACAATCTCTACCTTGGCTACCGGTAGGTTTTTCGGCGCTTCGTCCAGGGGCTGCTGAATCCATACGGACTCGCCGGTGTATTGTGTCGGCGTGACGTGCTTTGCGTTGATGACGTCAATCGTCGCACCCGTATCACGGAGAAAGGTTACAGTTTCACCGCAAATTTGGCCAGAAAATGTGTGTGGAGACAATAACTCTGGCGCACTAGTGTCGGCCACGTGATACATCTTTTCGCTAGGTTTATTGTTATGTTGAGGACAATATCTTTTTATGTGACCTGGTTTTTTACATAAGTAACACGTCCGTTCTTGCGGCTTCTCGAACTCCGCGTTACTAGCTACCTTCGGCACTGCCGTTTTGGAAGTGGTCGGCGCGCTTTCCGTCGCCTTCGGCCATTTCCGTTCGCCTGCCTGCTCTTTATTGCCGAACCGCGAGACATCCTTCTTATATCCGCTAGCCCGGTTGTTTTCGTAGGTGTCCAGCCTTCGTGCCAAATCTTGGGATGCAGAAACCTCACCCCACACATCAATGAAATGGTCACGCATAACCGCCGGCACCTTTCGCTTCATCTGGTCCGTTACAATGAGATCCAGCAATTGCTCAAATGTTTCTATCTTTAAACCTGAGACCCATTTTTTACAATAACTAGCTAATTCACGTGCATAGACGTTCCAAGTGGTCTTTGCACCTTTTACGTGACTACAAAACATCTGCCGGCACTTTTCTGCCGTGAACTTGTACATATCTAATAATTGTTCCTTAATTAGGTCATAATCTTGATCCGGTGAATCGGATCCTACTACGAGCCAGTTGTTCACTTCATTAGGAAGTAAACCCATTAAATGGCTTACCCATTCGACCGGCGCAATACCAAGCTGGCGAGCATGCGCCTCGAAAACACTTAAAAACAACGTAATATCGTCGCCTTCGCCTTTGAATTTGTCCATGACTTGGCTGATACGAATATTAGTTCGATTTCCCGTATCGCTACTACCTATGGAAACACGCGTGGGAGCCTGATTCGTTAGTTTTAACTTTTCAAGTTCAAATTGCCGTTCGCGTTCTTCGCGTTCTTCGCGTATTCTTTCCTGCTCTCTCTCATCGCGTATTCTTTCCTGCTCTAACACTCTCTCTTCGCGTAATCTTTCCTGCTCTCGTATTTCTGCAACCTGTTCTTTTTCTTGGTCAGCGAGTTGTTTCACGAATGATTCCTCGTACTGCTCGCTTTCCGTAATGATCGCTTTAAGTTTAACCACGGTCTCGTTCCCTTCTAATGTTTCCCCCATCTCCATCGCGACCCTAACAAGCACCTCTTTCCTATAACCCGCTAAGAAAGCCATATTGCCTGAATTGATCCCCGGCCAGAACAAAAAACACACTTACGTTCAGTTGGCCTCGGTGTCGCGTGAGCGCCTTCTGGATCCGGTTTGTGGCCTCCTTCCTTCCTCTCGTTCAGGTCGGTCCGTGATGTGTTCTTCCGGTGATGCAAATATTAGCAGATCAAGTTCCAGTGCCAATATCAGCTCGTTCCAGTACCAGTACCAAGTTTTAGAAAAGAAAGGTTCCGAGTCGGATTGTATCGCCCCGAAACTACCGTACCGAAACACCGCACTTTTCGGTTTCTCGTGGCGTGCGCGACACTGCCGGCGCCACGTATTTACGACGCGTATTCACGTTTAACTGCGTACACTGTCTTTACGCGTGCTGTTCTGATTAATCAGCGCGCACCGATGGCTCTGATGCCGCACTGATGTCCCGCGGATGCTGCTGCAGACTTCCGCGTTCCCCGTTCGTTGCGAACGTAGTGACTGCTTCCACAAAGCTGAATGATAGACGTGAGTCTTTAATCTGTTGTAACCAATTATTAACTGCAATTGGCACAACCACCCGGTGTGAGTTCTAAGCACCACTGCAACCAATTTTGAACTACAATTGCAACAATTGGCGCAGGCACTCCGGCATGAATTTACAATAACCGCTGCTACCAATTTTAGACAAGAAAAATGGCAGAATTGGTGCGGGAACCCCGACGTGAGTTAACAATAACCGCTGCCACCAGTTTTAGAAAAGAAAAGTGGCAGAATTTGCTGCGAGCACCCCGACGTGAGTTTTCGATAACCGCTACCACCAGTTTTAGAAAAGAAAAGTGGCAGAATTTGGTGCGGGCACCCCGACGTGAGTTAACAGTAACCGCTGCCACCAGTTTTTAGAAAGGAAAAGTGGCAGAATTGGTGCGGGCACCCCGACGTGAGTTAACAGTAACCGCTGCCACCAGTTTTAGAAAAGAAAAGTGGCAGAATTTGTGCGGGCACCCCGACGTGAGTTTTCGATAACCGCTGCCACCAGTTTTAGAAAAGAAAAGTGGCAGAATTTGTGCGGGCACCCCGACGTGAGTTAACAGTAACCGCTGCCACCAGTTTTAGAAAAGAAAAGTGGCAGAATTTGCTGCGAGCGCCCCGACGTGAGTTTTCGATAACCGCTGCCACCAGTTTTAGAAAAGAAAGGTTCCGAGTCTGTGACGTACTAGAGTGAAAAACACAGACGACTGTTCTGATTGATATATACAATATATTTACAGAATTTTTACAATTAATGTACAATGATTATGATACAAAAATCTGGCCCCTTGGCAACCTTTCAATTCTCTTAGCCGCAAAAACCCGCGACCGTCCCCTAGGCCTCGCCCAGAACCACTGCTTCGGAAACAGCAAAAAGCTACGCGAGGTGCGAAGCTGTCGGACATAGAGTCCCGTAACTACACCAGTTACATGGCTTGTTGCCAAACCGATCTTCGACCCGAAGATCACGTGCAAGGATTGCACTGGAGATACCTCTCGTCTTTCGACACCCAGCGTATCCCACGAGGCGCCTGTCGGCGCGGCCTTAAATATCCGCCGGCTCGCCCCCACCCTACAAGCAGCGGGCGACACACGGCTCGCTGGCCAGCCTTTCCAGAGCTACAACCGACACCTCCTAGACTCGCATCCGCGCGCGTCCCTTTGAAGGAAATTCCAGCCGGGATTCCTGAGGGCTTTCCCAACCGGCGCGGCGTGGCGCCGCACCCGTCCACCCCCATCCACATCCGGCTTTACGCGGGTTTCCCCGAAGCGGCCCGACGCACCGGCGCCGGACCAGGCGACGCTACAATAGCTTTTTTGAGAAACTCCAGTTTACACATTTCTTAATGTCTCCACTTCATTCAAAATTACGGCAACCCTACTTGTTTTCGAAAACTCTTACATGACACTTTGACACACACATGACACACATAAATATTTATTTAAAATGAAAACAAACTTCATTAAGAAAAATATTTCACCTTCAAGAATGTTTTAATGAAATTCCAACCCCAGCCTTTTTTATGAGTGCATATTTCTCTATTCAAGAAAAATTTCAAAAAATTGTAGCGAAATTTGAGAATATTTCGGGCAGTTTTATGCAAAGAACTCCTAAAAATGAAAAATTTTGTTTTAATTTTGAGGGCCGCAAAATCTGCCAATCGACCGAGAAATATCAATTCTAGTAAAAATCTAGGAAAATCTACGAACAAATCGGTTTTTCTTCTTTTTTGCGAAAAGTTGTGGGCTTGCAAAACAAACACAAGAAGCTCACTTCTGAAGTACCTGAATATGGTTTCAGTTCAAAGCAAATCAAATCAACAAACCGTTTGAAATGCTGGCTTTGATGGCTCGTGAAGCCCTAGGGTTCTAATCCCAACTGTGTTGGGTTTTCGACACTAACTATACAGTTTAGTCGTTTTCAGCACCTGTCTGGAGGAAATGTCTAGAAATTGGCTCTTCTGGTTAGTCGTTTAACCGGTTTCATTTCTTGGTTGGTGAGTGATTTCGGGCGCGTCAACAGCTTAGGTCATTTATCTCGTAAGTGTAGTGTATGTTTTCTCCTCGGGAGATGGCGGTTATCTTCCCCCGCTGCATGGCGAGATCCGGCACCGACCTACCGTCGGGTTAGTGGGGATCTTCCCCCTAACCAGGTCTCTCCCATCAGGGGGCACCGCCCCAACCGGGATAAGCTCTAAGCTCCCGACGGATCTCCCGGAATATGTGGTAGTGTAGTGCATGTTAGTGTACTTGTGTGTGTAAGGGGAGAGAATACGGCAAGGAAGAGGAAGGAAAAATTGCGTGCAGTCCGTAGCCCATGTGTTTAAGTACTGCCCCGGCATTCGCTTGGTGTTGCGCGGAGAAACCACGGAAAACTATCAAACAGAGCAGTCTGCCGCTAGGATTCTCCTCCAGAGAGCGACTGAATCCGACGTAGCTAAAACGCTAGGGTCGAAAATCCTGCCGCCGTCGGGACTCGAACCTAGGTCCTCCCGGTTTCCTTCGTGGCGTTCCAGGTGCATGCCGGAGCAGTACCTTTAAAAGCAGATCCTGGGCCGGGCGCATAAAACACTTTCTCTCTGTCCGCGAAAGATACCCCTTCTTTGGGGGATTAAACTACCCGCATTCCAATTGCCAGTACATATGTAATCTGATCAGCAAACACGATAGATATATGTGGCGCACAGAAACAGTGACACGTCTCAAAAATCGTATGTTTTTCGTTTTAGCCGAAAAAAAATTCAATTTTTGCTAGTAAAAAGCTAAAAAATATGTCTCGAGACAGCCGTTAGTGTAGATAGATAAATTAACCCTGTCTTCAGGATAAAACAATGTTCTCCTGCTATATAACAGTTTTTCCGATATGTTACTTCTCTTGTGCACCGACGACGTAAACGTGCTAGTTCTCTGCAAAACTACGTGCTAATTCTATTTTATATTTTCTCATCAGTCTTTATTATGGTTACATGTACAGTTCCTTCAGCCAGTTTAATTTTAGTAGAAATTAAACATGAAACTTTTCACTTATAATGCATGTATCCAATGCGTGCATTAGAGATATTTAGATTACCCAAACATAAAATGAATTCATGCGAAAAACAAACCTGCGTTATCTATAAAAAATCGTTTACATTAATATGACAAAATAAAAATGTATGCGGAGAAGAAATGTGTGCTTTAATTATGAAGCACTTTCTAACAACAATCCATTCATTATCTCACTATCACAAAAATGGTGTGATAAGGGATTTTTCCTTGTACGAGAGAATAATTACAAAACCTAATAAAAACTGAAGATGCTGGAATTTGCACATGTCTGTTCGACATACATTCATTGCAATAGTAAACACCTGCCGGAAGGGATAAAAGAGAAAAAAGACTACGGTTGACGATGACTAACTTTTCGAGATCTTTTCAGGGGGATAAGCGAATTCTGATTGTGTTCGTAATTAGCGCCATTTTAATCTCACGTTGACAGTCTTGCTCAAAATTTAAGGACATTATAAAAAAACATAATTTTGAATAATTTTTTAAGAACTCTTTGCACAAAAAGACCTGGAAAAGTAGATGGGTTCAAGCCTGCGACAAAGATATCAGAATATTTAGCAATAGCGAAATATTTTGAAAACAAGTCGGGGAAAATCTACATTTCCTCCAATCCATACACAGATCAAAATTCATTGGCATGGGTTTAGCCATTCCAGTGTAATACGTTTGTTTAAATTAAAATTCAGGTTACATTTTGCACCTTTTTCAAAACACAATGCACCTTATCCAACCGACAATGACTGGCAAATACGTTGAATTTCCGAATTATACGCGATATAAATTATCTATTAATTGATAACTCACAATTGCAATATGTCACCTTTCACGATGACGTCTGGACCTCCTACAATGCAGTGTAGGCAGCTGTACAGATTTCCCGTTGCAGTAGTCATGCATACACGACTACAGTTCCACAAATTTTATAAACAACATTGCAATGTCTTGTCTTTGTCCTGTGTAGTGACTGTTATTCTCACAAAAAAATGTTTTGCCAAGGGTTCGTGGCCCTGTTTATACGCATTCCGAACTGGTCGTTGAGCCATTCCCCGCGATGGAAAAGCCGCCTGGGCCGCCTCTGTGCGGCGGTGGCCCCGGCGGCGGTCGCCAGGCCCGTGACGGGGCACGACCGGGAAGAGGCAGCTGTCTGGCGGCATTCGTGCGGAATGCGACGTCTGCCGCGCTCACCGACGCCCAGCGCCGCGCCGCCCTGCACGCCGACGCACGGCATCCGTTCCCCGGCGGACCACGCCCACCCACAACCCCCCGCCTACCACGCTTCCCCGTTCCACTCCGCGGCGACCCGCCTCATCCCCGCCCCTCCACCTCCCTACCTTTTCCCCACTCATCCCTGCCCCGCCCCGCCCCCGCACTGCCCGCCCTCGCGCCGCGCACATGCTTGCTACATCCGACGTGTTTGCTTTCTCACAAAAAAATGAATCTGGGTGCCTTTTAAATTAACAAAGCCCGCAGCTGGGGCGTTTGTAGGGACACGTGTTTATTTTGGCTTCTCGGGCGAACGGATTAGTCTTTAACACCACGGCTAATGCGTCGCAGTTGGGCGAGCTGTAACGAGGAGCCCCCGGCGCCGCCGCCGCCGCCGCCGCCGCCGCCGATGCGCCGAGGCTTTGGCCCAGGGCGGCCCGGCTCGAGGGCGGCGAAGGGCGGGGAAGCACGGAGAGAGGCTGGATGTGGTGGCAGATACGGGGGTTGTAGGGGATGCCGAGTACATAATAGGGAGTGGGAGAAATGGTAGGGGGCTTGGGGCACGGATGTCGGGAATGGCTGGGAAGCACAGAGAGAGGCTGGATGTGGTGGCAGATACGGGTATGTAGGGGATGCCGGCCATGTAACAGGGAATGGGAGAAACTACTGGGGGCGGGGAGCAGGGATATTGGGAAGGGCGGGGAAGCACGGACAGAGACTGAATATGGTGGTAGATACGGGAATGTAGGTGATGCCGGGCACGTAAAAAAGACGGCAGGGAGGTGTGGAAAAGGACGAGGAGATATGTAATGATGAGAAAATGTGAAGTGATTGGTGAAGCGATGTGTCCAGCCGAGGTGAGGATTGACAGCCAGCTCTTGACAGGACGAGGCGAGGAACACACGCATCAACAGCGGAATATCGGCACGAAGTGAGGAGTAGGTGAAGGACGAAGTGAGGAGAAGGACGGGCATTGGTGGGACGAGACGGGAAATATCGTGACAAGACCTGGCTCGTTGAGGTGAATATTTTTTATATGCTTGGCTCTAATCGACAATAAAAATTAAGGAAAAAATTGGAACTGGTGGATCCCAAGGCAACCAAAAAGTGTCACATACAATCATAATGCAATATGATACATTTTTTCTGCTAAGGCGCCTCTGTGCGCATTTCATGCAATGTAGAAATATTTTGTTTCAAAGCCATTGGCTCTGTTTTATTTAATGGAGCTGGAAGCATGCAATCCTCCGCGCATCTGCAGAATCTGGAATGTGGGGTCACACTGCTGACCCCGGACACGTGTGCGACCGCGCCCCCGATTCTCGGAAGTCGCCGGTGTTCCACCCAGAGGCCGCACCGAATTCCACCCAATCAACCGAAGCCGCCAGATCGTATGTTCCGGAAGCTTTTTAATCCGCTAATTCAATTGGGCAGAGCAGATTCCACATTTCTTTATGCCTTAACGCATTTGCACCACAGCAAAAGTTCAGGGCATTCAGAATGGGAGAATTCTCCGGGCCGCACTGAAGTGGTTCCTGCACCGCGTCAAGTTTTATTGCTTTTGTGCAAATTGAAGTCCTACGACGCATTTTTTGCATTAGCACGAATGTGCATGTCATGTTTAATATATATCTCAATAGTTAGTAAATTCCCGAGCACCTGAACTCTAATTAATTTGTGCGTAATAAGTTTTAAACCGTTCCTTTTTACTCAGACATGAACTGAAAATTTGTACCACGTACAAACTTCAGTGCTCGTGAACCATGTTAAGACCCGTGCATGAGCAGAAACTCACGTATGTGTTTAAGTTCATCTAATAACGACCTCCTCTCAGTACGATCTTCGCATGTCAATACAGGCAACCTCTACCAGTCAGCTAGTCTACAGGACATCAACCCTTCAAACCTCATTGTACGTGTAAAGTATAACTAAATTTCACAGATACTGGTGCATTTGATGTGAATAAATGTTACATATTCTAATCATACTTGCGCGTGTGAGTATTGTATGAAGGATTCAGTGACCCACACCCCATTCAAATAACCCCACTGAACTCTTATTAGATCCGGACAGTTTATGCAATATCAACGCATTATCGTCACGTCAGTTCACTTTCAATTCAACTACGATCCATTCTTGCAATCAGCCAAACGAGAGCCATTTTTTAGAAAATAACCATATAATTAATACAGTAAAATGGTGATCTGAGATCTAGATAACCACTGGATGGATTCGTATGATCAAGGTGTTTATCTGTGTAAAAAAATTGCTATTCCCGCCATTGTAATCAGTTTTGCATTTTCATAATTCTTAAAAAGTAATTTATAAAAAAATATTAAAACAATAACACAACGTCCTGCGCAAAATATGAGTTGGGAAACCTGTAACTGCTGAAAGCGAATTTTGAAACCGCGTACGCGTGCACCAATACACCAATACATTTATCTGGGTGCAGCGTGCGGTTCTGTGCGGTTCAACAGCGAATTTAGTTACAGAGAAATGGCACCGAATTTGGCTAACAGCAAAAGTTAGTATATTGTATCCGATTACATCGCACGCAGAGATAAGTTCTGTGCCATTTTTATATTAGTGTCTTATATTGGTCAATATTATCATGAATGTTATCGATATTTTGAATTTATTTATTCTTAAATTATTGTATTTGGGAAGAATTAATTATATCAAGCCCCATTATTCATACATTTTGATTTGTCAGTGTCCTACAGAGAATGTGAGTTAATAGAAATTGGAACATTCTGCTGTGATAAAACTCTTAAATTACAATGTTGAATTAGATGCAGTACGTAAAAAGTTTATACATAAAAAAATGAACTCCCAGTATTTATAAAAGAAAATTGTAATTAAGGGAATTTTAAAAATATTGAACTCCGTGCGAATTATTCTACTAGTATTTATAATTGCCTTTCCATCAAGCTAAAATTAAGCGCGACCTGGGGTATGCAGGAGTGGAAGTGAGGTCGGGTGTGGAAAGGTCAAGACGACAGAGTGACGAAGTGTGAACAGAGTAGATTGGGAAGTGATAAGTTTAGGAGATAAAGAAAGGAGGAAAGAGGGAGAGAGGAGAGTGGGAGGGTTTTGGGTTCAATAGGGATGAGGAGAGCGTGAGGCGCGAGGTGACAACCGTACGAAAAAATATGTACACTGAAAATTACACAAGGCAACAAACAAAACTTTTCTCTGGTACCTCAATTTTTAGAACTGAACATAGAAATTTCATGGCCGATGATTCCAAAAATGCTAACTGCTTGGTATATATATATATATATATATATATATATATATATATATATATATATATATATATATATAGTGATAAGCCGAAAACCTTGGGATTAGTTTTTAATAATAAAATCAGCATCTATGGCATAGTTTTCAGACTCGCAAGTCAAAGAATACGCCCTGTTAGGACAACGGATGAACAAGGTTTAATATTCCATGATTGGTGGTAACGCTGTGCAAATGGACACGACCCGGAACACATTATGTGCAGAAGGTGTGAAGAGGGTGTTGGATGGTTGGATGGATTTGTTCTCAGAAAGATTATGGTCGCGAGCACACGTAAGCGGTTGGGGAGGTGCGATCGGATTTTCAGTATAAGCTGGGCTAAATGATAGTGAGCTAGGAATTTGTTTAGTTTGAAGCTTGGCCTTGCGTAAATTGTAATTTTAGAATTTAATTGGGAATTTTATTAATGGAATAGTCGGAAGTTTGAAATACATAGACTCCATGTTTCGAGGTAATTTGTACTGATCTAAAGATTGTGAATTTTCTCGTCGGTCAACGAAGTTGCTACACAAACTATACCGCTTTATATTTCTGTGAGACAGCACAGCCAAGTGAGCATTTGTTGAGAATAACATGGCCTCTCAGGAATGATACAGTTGTAGGGGGGAAAATGTGATCTATTTACGTTCAGTTGCTCGAGGGAAAATTATCTCTCCTTTGCATTTGGATCTAGGCCTGATAAATCAGTTTTTACAATTGTTGGGGATAGCATTGATAGTGCTTCCAGTGTATATCGCGTACATTCCCGAGAGTCACTAACGAGAAACTGAAAGCAGGGATTTTTAATGGTTTTCAAATAAGAAAGCTCGTAAATGATTCTAATTTCTTGGAATCTATGAGCAAAAATGTATCGAGTGTATGGTCCTCTTTTGTTCTAGTTATGAAAAACTTTCTTGGAAAGCATAGGGCAAAAAACTTTTCACAATTAGCAGAAACAATGCTTTTCAATTTCCATGTGCCCGGCTGCAATGAGTATTAACGTCCAATACCTGCATAGCCACTTGGATTGCTTTCTTTCGCTTGATCTAAGTGCAGAGAGAGGTGAAAAATTTCAACCAATATACATACCAATGGAAAAGAGACACTAAAGAAAATGGGATACACATATTAGGGCAGACTACGGTTAGAACTTGTTGAAATGTATGAAAAAAAATCTTTCTGGGTGTTAAATGAATGGTTGATATGTGAATTTGTAAAGCATTTTGATAAAATATTATGTGCTTTACAGTTATATAATTAATATATTTCATTTATAAAAACAAATTTATTTTATTTTACAATAAATTAACACCTATAAAATAAATATTTTATGTCCACATGGTATTGATGCTCCCAAATTCTAACACTGTTTTTTATGTATTGCCAAGTATATTCATGTTATTTGTAATTATTAGTTAAAATTTGTATTAATCATAGGTAATTAATAATTTATATAATATGAATTTTAAATCAATTCAAAGCTTTTGTGTTTACTAAATTATTAGTTTTGTCTTATCTTATAATCGATTGTAAAATGTCTCAGCCCTGCGTACATGAGTATTCAACTTTTCCAAGGGGCATAATTAAATAAATTTAAAAAATATAAGAAGTAGAGCATATGAAAGTAGTAAATGGCGCTATTTTAGTACTTTTATTAAACAATCCACGCGTGGCATGCATTGTGTTCCCATTTATTGTAATTAAAAGAATGTGTTCATTCAAAGAGCAATTGCTGACTTTATTTAATGTATTAAGAGTTTTTCTAAGAACGTGGTGTAATCTATAGCTTGGTTTGTTGGAGGTCTGGGCATGCAAAGTAAAATAATTTTGAGCAATGGGTATGAACGGATATTGGGAGAATGAACGCCAAAGAATAATTTACAACTCAACATTTGTTGCTATTCCAATAATAATAATAATAATAATAATAATAATAATAATAATAATAGTAATAATAGTAATAATAATAATAATGATAATAATAAAATTATTTAACCATAATCAATATATGAGATCGTCCACGGAGGGGAGTAGGTCCATGGCAATTCAGTAAAATGGCTTCCAACCCAAATGCCGGAAGAATATTTTTAGAATTATTCCTGTTTATTTGTATATGGATATTGTAGTAGAACGGAAAAATATTTTTGATTTGCTGCTTCCAAAAAATGTCTTTCCGATATCATACAATAAGTCGTCTTTACAAACTAAAAAATGCAGGAATTATGTGACTTTGTTAAGTTGTTTATTTATTACAATTGTGTACTTATTACCGCCAGAAAGGGACATTACCCTTTTCCTGAAACGTTTCTCGACACACCCTTGGAGCTCTAGAGTAACGTGTTGTGTGGATATAAAATATAATGAAGTATTCTCTGTGCAACATGTGACAAAGCCGTGGCCATTTTTATCGTTGTCTCTCATATGTATCTAGTGCGCGGAAAATAAGCTTTAATGTTATGAGAGGATGTTCTATTACTCAAAACAAGAAAAAGTTAATAAACATGAGAATGGGAAAAATATTGTCTGCAATGTAATTAATTACGAACAGCTGTACATCAGGTCATGAAGGGAGTTTCAGTGACAGTTAAGCATCATTTAGTTCCGTCAGATTCTTCCTATGTATTATTTTCAAACTAGTGTTAATGAGCTTCTGTAGCTGCCAAATCTATGTTCTTTTACCCACAATTACATTATCATTAGCTTGTTGGTGTTGAGACTATGATACGGGACTACTGATACATAATGTTGGACTGTGATTAATGGATAATGTAAAAATAAGTGCTTTAATGAACGATAATGAAATAGGAAATCTCTTCTGAAAATTCGTTGACCTCTATTTGGTTATTGGACAATTAACCTTAACGCCACTCAAATTTCTGCACCATGCTGAGAAGGCGAAGAGAATGATTCAATCAGTTCTTCAGAAGAAATGATTTCCCTTATGTAGAAATATTGAAAATGAGTAGGGTATTCCAACAAACTTACCGTAAGAAATTTTTGTGAATTTCGACATCAATAAAATATATTTTACTAATTTCTAATGCGCCCAAATTCTATTGTTTTGTTAGATAGCCATGAACCAGTGGAAAATCAAAAAACATCTCATTTCAAAATATGCAATATGCGCAGAAATTGGAAGTAATGGTTTTGGTAATGGTTTTAGTAGATACCCAGCAACTCGAAAAAACAACAAACAAACAACAGAAAAAGGTCTTCTACATACTGTTACTCGTTTCCAATGCACGCAGAAATTGAACGAAAACTATGAATCCTCCAGTATTTTTAAAAGTATCTGGAGTTCTATTAGATACCCAGAAAATCGGGATAAATCCAAAACAGTGAAAAGGTTTGGATTTTGTCTAAAAAATTATGTCTAAAAAATGTCTAAATGTCTAAAGAAAATATTTGATTGCAATATTACGCATATTTTCATACGGCGTGTACCAACTAAACTCTCATACTCATTGATCACTGATTACATTGATCAGCTGCTGAAATACAATAGTAAGACTTCAAGGAAGATACCACTCGCCATTCAATACTTGTTATTTACGTGGTGGATTATGGAAAAGTAACTTCTTTGTTATTCTTGGTGCATAATTGTTATTCTTGGTTATTCTTGGTGCATGCACTGTTGGATTGTGTTTCCGAATATCCGTACTACGGTATGTGATTGCGCCATTCGTGAAGACTGTGTTAAAATATTTTATTTATTTTATTATTACTTAAGGGAGTTTTTTATTTTTTGATCTTGAGCAGCGTGCATGGTACATATTGCAAAACCGTTTTGAGTTTTTGCAACAGAAGTTTTGCTGCTACTGGTCACTAGTACTATAATTGTTTAAATATATCAATATACGAAGATTTGCAATGTACTTGAATATTCTTCTCTTCTACACGGGACACGTTACATCGTAAGTCACATGGCTCAAAATATATGTCAGCATTTTTAAGTGAAGTCTTCTCTGATTTAGATAGTATTTACATTTCTTGGCTTAAAAAAATTAAAACGTATGTACATCAATAAGCTTTTGAACTAGCATTACAAACGAGAATAAGGAATACATTCGTGAATATTTCACATCCAATTTCCGACAATTCTCGAACGAAATTTTCAACGTAGTTTTTCCATAAATTAACGTCTAATGTAGATCTAATTAAAGATATCGTGGATCCGTTGGTCTAATTGGCTTAAGCGTATCCAGGTATCTCTTTCAGTGGGGATTTTCCTCTAGGCAGGGGAAACTATTATTTAACTACCCCTAGGCAGGGGTATTCTGATTGTTGTGGTGATGTAAAGCATGTACCAGTAACTGTGTGTGTAATGGAAAAGTGTAGGGCAAGGAAGATCCTTGGCTCGTTTGGTAACGTACAGCTCGGACATGCACCCGGTATCGATCGAAGAAACCATGGGAAATACCGGTCAGAGAAACCGATCGCTAGAGTTCTCCTCCAGATAGCGGTCATAACCGTCCTAACTACGAAGAAATTTTGATATTTTATTGATATTTATTTAGTCAAAAAGCGTAAAAACTGTATGTAACGTATGGGGGTGAAAAACATCTGCGCGCGCTTTCTTAAGTTTCAGAATACCTTCCCAACAATTTAACTATTAATAGTTGAATGATGAAAAAATGGTTTTTTATAATAATAATAATAATAATAATAATAATAATAATAATAATAATAATAATAAATCCAGTGTGGTGACCGGGAAGTTTAGTGGAATAGCACCACGGGATCTCTCCCTGTCGTAAGAGGCGACTAACCGGAGCAGCTGTCCGCTGTCCCTTCCTGTGAAATTTATCCATCTCTTATTATCCCTCTTGCCCCTGTTCTAAATTGTCCTTCGTCATTTACCTTCATCAGGGGAAATACGAACTCCCCATGATATCCCACCTCTTTCCCTTCCCCTCTTTCTGCAAGTCTTCTTAAGTCCAACCCTACGTGTGAGCAAGAACAACTGTGCCACGTGGAAGACAAGCAATTGTCACCGATTATAAAGGTGCTTGGGGCAATGGCAATTACCCATACTGATATGGAGAGACGTTTAAGAAGTCATAAGGCCTCGGAAAAAGAGACGCTGCCCGGGGAGCGCCGGGGCATGTCTGGAGCCGGTGCCGGGCGTGACAGCATGCGAGCCACCGGTGGTAGGACGCTGAACAGGCGGGCGCCCACCGGGTCACCCGAACAAACTACAGCCAAATTCCAAAGAAGCAACCAACAATCTGTGGCTTCACCTGCCGACAGTGTTTTGCCCGAGCAACTGCTCGCAACCACCAAGGCGGGGAAAGTAAGGCAACGAATGAAGTGGACAAATAACTTGAATGAGTATATTATGCGCGTCTACTACAGAGCCACACGTTTAGAAACAGAAATGATTGGATACAGACAATCCCTGCATGCTGAATTCGGAGAAAGGTTTCCTCATATTGGCGTCACAGATCAGAGGCTTGTAGATCAGAAAAGAGCTATACTGAAAAACAATCTAATCCCAAAAGTAAGGTTGGAACAAATTAAACAGGAAGAAGCAGCAGAAATCTCTTCCTCCAGTAATGGATGCCCCTTGACACAAACTGTCACAGATTCACACGAAGTTCCAAATTCAACCCAATTAGATGAAGCAAATCAGAATCCATCAACACCAGGTGCCAAGGAAGACAACATATCAGACGTAATTGACATATACCAGGAACTTTTCTCAAGTACTCAGGATTAGATCCAACACTTCGCCCCAGAATTCCTAAACTCAACAGCAATAGAAACAACAGGCTCGTTCAAATTATTCAGTGTATAAATGAGCATGTTTTGCCCTGTCACATCAAAGAAGAAGATACATTAACAGATATACATGCTATAGTTTACTGTGCAGCTGCTACCGTAGCTGTAAAATCTGGTTTTAAATTAAAGGATCAGCCAGAAAGTGAAAAGGGAAGTCAATCAAGAAAAATACGAAACCACCATGGCAGCAAAGACTCGAAAATCAAATTCAGTATCTTAGAAAGGAAATAGGCCGAGTAACGCAATATTTGAACCAACCAAACAACAAGAAATTAGCCAAGAAAATTAAGAAAACACTTGCAAAGATCAGGAAACATGAATCAAGAAAACACAAGAACCAGGAACATAACATCATTGACCCAAATTTAATAGCTGAACATTTAGATGAATTGAAACAGAAACTTACAGCTAAATCACAAAGACTTAGACGATACAAAGAAGCAACAAAACGTAAACAACAAAATTCAGTGTTTCATCACAATGAAAAAGTGTTCTATCAACAACTCAGACAAAATTGCAATTTCCAACAAGAGAACAACGGTGCACCAGATCAACAAAATTTAGAACAGTACTGGTCAAACATTTGGTCAAAATCTAGTCATCACAATTGTGAGGCACACTGGATTGAGAACGAAATTAATAATGTTCAAAATATAGATCCAATGTTATATCAAGAGATCACAGTAAAAGACGTCAGCACTGCAATTGCAAAAACCCACAACTGGAAAGCTCCTGGCCCAGAACACATTCACAATTTCTGGTACATGCATTTTACAACGCTTCACCATAAGTTGGCTCAGTGCTTCACACACGTCATTAACAGCCCAGAAGACATGCCTTTATTTTTAACCAAAGGCATTACATACATGAAACCCAAAAGTAGAGACACACAGAACCCATCTCAATACCGCCCAATCACTTACCTTCCCTCAATGTACAAAATTTTGACTTCATGCATTACAAGTAAAATCCAAGATTATATTGAGGACAGAGAAATAATGACAGAACAACAGAAAGGTTGCAGTCGATTACATAAAGGATGTAAAGAACAACTTCTAACAGATATGGTCATTCTCCAACAAGCACATAAAATCCATAGAAACTTGCACCTGGCATACATTGACTACAAGAAAGCATTTGATAGCGTTCCTCACAGTTGGCTTATTGAAGTTCTCCGCATATACAAAATTAACGAAACCATCATCAAATTTCTGGAACATCATGACTCATTGGAGAACAACATTGTCCTTAAGGCAGCAAGAGTTAACAATCTCAACAAAAGAGATCAGAATTAAGCGGGGAATCTTCCAAGGAGATTCATGAAGCACATTTTTGTTCTGTCTCGCTCTAAATCCCCTATCAACACAACTTAACAGTACTCACTATGGCTTCCAAATTCGTAAAAATAAGAAGACCATCTACACCATATCACATCTGATGTATATGAATGACATTAAACTTTACAGTTCAACAGACAGACAGCTTCAATATCTCCTTGAAATAACACGAACTTTTTCTGAAGACAATCATATGAGTTTTGGTATTGACAAATGTAGGACTCTTCACGTAGACAAAACTGGAAAGTTACAGAAGATAGACAGCACACTCAGTGATCAAACGACAATACAGGCAATGGGCGATGAAGAAATATATAAGTATTTAGGATTCGATCAAGCAGCAATCACAAACAACAAGGCAATCAAACAATCTCTAACAAAACTGTACAAATCAAGAATCACTGCGCTCCTGGAAACGAAATTAACAGGTAATAACATGATAAAAGCAATCAACACATTTGCAGTACCAGTATATACATACTCATTTGGAATTATACCGTGGAGCGACACAGACTTCTAAGACATCCAGAGACTTACACACACAATTTTGACAAAATTCAGACATCACCATCCAAAAAGCGCAATAGAACGAGTGAATATCCCACGAAGTGAGGGAGGAAGAGGCCTAATAGATCTAAAGAACTTGTGCTACAGACAAATCCATTCATTAAGGAACTTTTATTACGAGAAACAGGCAACCTCAGAACTACACGCTGCAATAGTTGAAGCAGATACTAAATTAACCCTTCTTAACCTTAACAACAAACAGCTGGACATTTCGTTGCGGGTTACAGATAATAACTGCAAAATAGACATGTGGTCAAGAAAGGAACTCCATGGACGCCATGCAAAGGATCTCAAGCAACGTCATGTAGACTCAAAAGCCTCAAACACTTGGCTAAAATACGGTAATCTCTTTGGCGAAACAGAAGGGTTCATGGTGGCCATACAGGATCAAGTGATCAACACTAAAAGTTACAGGAAGCATATCCTCAAACAAACAATAGATGACAAATGTAGAAAATGCCATACAACAGTTGAGAGCATACAGTACATCACATCAGGATGCAAATTAATGGCCCATACAGATTACACCTATAGGCACAATCTAGTTGCGCATATTATTGACCAGAAACTGGCAGCGAAATCCAACCTACAAGAAATTACCTGCCCCTATTACAAATATGTTCCCGATACTCTGCTTGAAAATTCAAACTTTAAATTGTACTATGACAGAGAAATTATTACAGATAAAACTATTCACCATAATAGACCAGACATAACTTTTGTAGACAAACGGCAAAAGATTGGCTTCCTGATTGACATAACTGTTCCACAAACATCTAATCTTCAAACAGCACATACAGAAAAAATAACAAAGTATACAGAACTAGCAGCTGAAGTCAAGGCACTACGGCATCTCCAAAAAGGTCATATTGTTCCTCTGGTCATTTCATGCACAGGAGTTATACCAAATAACATCCATAAAAATCTGGAACTTATTCAAATACCAAAATATACCTATAAAATTATGCAAAAATCGATCATCTTAAACACATGCAGGATTGTTCGAAAATTCCTAAATTGCGACGAAACATGATTTGACCTGCGTCTTGGCTATTAACCCGACACAAAGTCAAATAAATATCCGGTGAATAACGAGAAAAACAATGTAATAATAATAATAATAATAATAATAATAATAATAATAATAATAATAATAATAATAATAATAAATGAAAAACGCGAGATTAACATTTCCAAAACTAGATATTTTTATTCCAGAGTTATAGAAAACTTATTTGTAACGGTAAACAAACTGCAGATGTGATTTTTCTGTACTGCTAACAGAATAGAAACTCATCCTAAGCTCTACTATAAGTACAAGGAAAAGGAGAGCTCAACGAAACGTACGCATAATGAAGCTACATTTACGTCCAGAGGCAATATAGTAATATTTATTCTTAAATTCTATTTACATAGCTAACTTATGGCCTAGCTTACAAACTAGATACTTACAAACTAATCTAAATCTACTTTGTCTTACATCCTAACTTAATCTAACAACGAACATTATTTGCATTATTTACGGTAAGCAATACATACACATATAACACTTACAAAAACATACACTTTTAACATTACACATGAACTCATATAAAAATTATTTACACTATATATGCATCGACGACATCATTTCAACAGCGGTTGCAACTTTAACACTGTACACTATTTACATTATTTACACTGGTCAAAGTATACAAATACACTTATAAACATAATCCATGAAATCATTTAAACACTATTTACACTATACATGCTTGTAGGCACTTCATTTAAACCGTATTGTCTTTGTTTACGCTCGCCTGTACTCGACTGGGATGAGGTCATCTTGGGCAGTGTGGCGAAAATAGCAGGCAGCGCTCCCTGCTATAGCCTCGGCGACAATGCGCTCACGTAGCACTCGCATCTTTTCGCCAGCGGTAAATTTACGGAGCAGCGCTGCACTTGACTCACACCACTCGCCCAGAGCTCCTACCACGATGGGAAGGAAGCTGACGTCCCGGAAGTTCCTAGCTGCTAAGAAGGGGCGAATATGTTCGTATTTCGCCGCCTTCTCATCATAGCGTTCACCAAGGCGCCCCGGGTATGCTACGCAGACCGAGGCGTCGACGACGATCGCTTGATGGTCCTTAACCAGCACCAGGTCCGGACGGTTCCGCCCTCCGATGGCTTGGTCTTCGAGAAGCACCGTCCACCCACTCGCGACTGCGGCTGCTTTAACGTGTTCCAGTATTCTATTGTGGCGCAGCCGCCAGATCGCGGAGTGGGAGCGGCACTCCGAGATGACGTGGGCGATTGTTTCGGAGGCGGGGGAATTCATGTTATCAGTATGCTTGCAGCCGCGGCGGCAGGAGCGCTGATCTCTGGGCCGCTGGGGTTGATGATTCAGCAGCCGGGAAGAATTGAGGCGTGCCGAATGAATGAATTTGTAAATCGACGGCCTCATATTCACACCCGACCGCAAGAAGAATGTTGATTCTTTACCAACTCCTTTAAGTGCTGCCGCGAAGATACCTTGCTGCGGCAACTCCCGCCACAACTTAGCGTATGCTTCCTGGAATAGGCGGCGTAGATTTCGGACGAGCATGTGACGGCTGCGGGCGTTAATGCGGCTGCCTGTGGCTTCCACGACGTCTTGCTCTTCCACGAGTTGAGCTACCTCAGCGCGTGGGCAGGGGAGGGGTGGGGCGGTAGCGCCGAGGAACGTGACGAGCGCCTCCACGTCGCTGTTATCTTCCAATGTAGCACTACTCGGAAGACCTTGGGGATCTTGCTCACTGGCGTTCCGTTGCAGGGGGTCACGTGCTTGGCTGCGAGTACTCGTGACGCTCTGGGGGAGAGCGAAGGGCAGCCGGTTGCCGCTACCCGCGGCTCGTGCTGCATCCACGCAGCTGGCGTGAGGGGCGTCCCTAGTGTCGGGTGATGTGCTCGATGGAACCCAGGACTGCGCCGGGGCGATGCCGCCGGCTGCAAATGGCGGGGAAGGTTGCCGCTCGTGGCCGCTCGGCTCGCTCGCTGCTCTTGGCGGATGTCCTGTGCCGCCGTGCATTGTGGATAGTGCGTGCCAGGTGCTCGCTGGGGATTGCGAGATTGCTGCACGTTGTGGCGGGCCAGGGGTGCCATTGATCACGGCGGGATGCAGGCGGAGTAGGGGAGAGGTGTCTCTCTGTGCGAGTACAGGCGTTGACTGCTCCGGGTCGGTACTGCTGGCCAGAAGGGGCAGGGGCCGTTGGCGGAGAGTTTCGTCGAGGAGGTTAATGCGCTGTTGTTGAGAACTTGACACAGTGTATTGTATCTCTGCTCTCGGCCGTAAAAGGTTCTCAAGTGTTAGGTCGATCTGAGCCTCATCTAGGGGCTGGGCGAGGGCGTCTTCTTCCTCAGCGCCATCGAATTCCATTCCTCCAAACCCTTCCCAATCAGCTCCTAGATCTGCAACTTCATTACCATCCTTCTCTGCTACATTAACACTATTCCGCCGCCTCCGGCGACGTGGCGCGTGTACGGGCGCCTCTCTCGGAAGCTCAATGACGGGGATGCCGAGATCTTCATCTGTTTCAGGCGGGCGCCACCGCAATTGTAGGCGTCTTGTCGCTTGCCGGGCCCGTGTGAAGAACGAGGGATGCGGGGCAGTGCGTGAGTTTGTGACTCCATTTAAGTAGCGGTAAATATCACCTGTGCCTGCGCACACTCGTTGGCAGTGTGAGGCCTCCTCAACCAGGTCAGCCATCGCACGCTCCCGTACCACCAAGTCGCGACTGGTCAGTAGCTTATATGCGCTGTCCACTGCCCAGATGTCTGCTTCCGTTGTCGCTTTCAGCAGTCCGACACCTCCCTCGTCCCTGGCGGCGTACAGGAAAGCCGTCGAGGCGCCGACGGGGAGGGACAGAAACTGCCAGGCTCTTGCACGAACAGCAAGATCATAGGGACCGAGCATACTTTTGGTGTAGCGGCCCATGCGAAGAGGAAACACCGTGGCGGGTTGCACAAACTGGCACAGTGCATCAAGCTTCTGGTGGTCATGCAGGCGTGAAGAGGCTATGATGTCTAAGATGCGGACCTGCTCCTGAAGCCCGGTCCAGTTTTACACCAAACTGAATCCAATGGGACGTCATAGATATCGTGCGCTCTCCCCGGCCACCATGGCGGGGATTAAGGCATCTCCCACGTGAAACGTCAACTCCTGTACCTGTCGACGTATTATACAGAGGGTGCGGCATTTGGCTGGCTTAAGGCGGAGGCCCAGGTCCGTAAGGAGATCGCGGGTGCCGTCGAGCAGCTGCTGCAGGTCCGCTGGGGTTGTGGCGAGGAGTGCCAAATCGTCCGCGTAGGCCAACACAGGAGGCGGACCAGGAGGGGCAGTCGCTTCGACTGCGCGCAGGACGGGGTCAATTAGAATGTTGAAGAGGAGTCCACTGAGAGGGCACCCCTGTCGGATGCCACATTGGATAGGGATAGGTGCAGTTAGCCCCTCTTCAGTTAAGATTTCAGTCGTCGTTTCCTTGTAAATATCGGCAACTATGTTTCGGAAGACCGGTCCGACTCCGGCCGCCGCGATCGCAGCGTCTAGCGCCGCATGTGGGGCGGACCCGAACGCATTCTGAAGATCCAAGAGCGCCAAACACATGTTATTCCGACCAATTCGGGCGCGCTGGAGTTCACGGTTTAGTAAGTAATTCTGCTCCAGCACGCCATCAAATGGCCGGAATCCCTTTTGTGCCTGCGAAAGGATTCCATTCTCCTCAACCCACCGGCCAAGGCGGGCGGCCCAGAGTCCTGTGTACAGTTTATACATTGTTGACATTAGGGCAATGGGTCGCCAGTTTGAAGGGTCTCTGCTGTCACCCGTCTTTGGTACTAATATAGTACGGGATCGGCGCCAGTCATCAGGTACACGCCCCATCTTCTTAACGAGATTAAGGACGGGGATTATAAGCTTAGCGTCTGTGTCAAGTGCGTGGAGGTAACCGTAAGAGAGGCGATCAGCGCCTTTGGCCGAGTTGGCGCTGTATGCCAGCCTTTTGGCCACCTCCTCTTCCTTAAAATCAGCAGTCTCGACCTGGTCCCGATCTTCCACTTCTTCAAATATGTCCTCCAAGTTGATTTGGGGTGTATTCCCGTGCACAGAGATGAAATATTGTTGCAATGCCTCTTTGGGAATGAGGCAACGCGCAGTTTTAGCATTTGTTATTTCCCTCATCGCTCGCCTGATTTGCTGTTTATACAATTTTGCGACCTCTCTTTGCGCCTGTTCCTCTCTCTGACCCGGGCGACGATTAGGGACGTAATCCTTCGTGTGTCGTATACGGAGCGCTTTACGCATTTCCGCCACGATCGTCTCGTAGAGACTCTCCACTTCACTCTCCACAATCGCAGCGCGTGGGAGGGCCAGCATCTCTCGCGCTCTGCCGACTGCTGCGAGGAGCGTGTCACTGGTGCGAGGGAGGCGTGGGGCCCTCCGGCGTCGGCGGCCTCTCAGTTGCTGTTGGTTGGTGGGGGCGTTGCTGCAGGGCTGTGTCGATGAGGCGGAGGGCTGGGTCGAGGATTGCTCCGGTCCGGCGACATTGTTGAGAGCGGCTCGCGGGTGGGGTGGGCTGACTCCTCTTAGATGATTTCGGGGCATAGGCTGGCGAACGGCGGCTTGTTGACGGTCCTGGCCGGCCGCACCTGTCGAAGCGCCTTGTTGCGGGGGTTGGGTTCTGCTGGGGTTTCCATCGTTCCTGGCCACTATCACGTACATTTCTCGCTTATCTCTATGTATGTTAGATCTGGCGTTTACACGTCTGCGGGGGTTAGGTCTTCGGGCGGAGTTTGGCGGGGGGGCAGAGAAGGTAAATACGCCAGCGTTCGGGGAGGTTAGTGCATGCCTCGTTTCCGTGGCCTCTGGCGAGGAGCTTAAGAGGCCGCCCGCGTTTCGTGCCGCTGCCCGAGGTCTTCTCCGGTGCCGTGGTCTTCGGTTGTGCCGCTTTGACTGAGGCCACTTTATGGGGCCACTTGATGAACTGGGGCCACTTGATGAACACGATTACGTCCAGAAGCAAATCAGGAGGACACTTGATGAACATGATTCGTGTGTTGTAATTATAAATATCAGTATTACATGAAAATATGTTCTCACCGTTAAGTAAATCAATTTTGAAAAATTCTACACATTCGAAAATAATTAGGCAAGGTAATTTAAAAATTCCAAGCCCAACGAAAAGAGGCTTACAGGGATCACGTGGATGGCATTTTTTGATTTGTCGAATAATTTTCTTTTGCAATCTAAATGTTTGGGCACTAAAGGATGAGCCTCCCCAGAATATTATTCGTATCTCAGGCTGGAAGACATAAGGTTTATGTGCAAAATACGCGCAACGAGCTGCATGAAGGCTGACAGAAATTGAAAGAATTCTGAATGTGTAACATAATGAATTTAATTTAGTGTTTAATTCTGTTACTTGTAAATTCCATTTGAGGTTTGACTGAATTTAGAGACCTAGAAATTCTGTTACTTTAACATGAGGTAATTGCATATTGTTCATATTCAATGGATATTGTCGATGAATCGATTGCCGATTGGAAATGCAAAAATTCATTGAACCCGTTGCAAGCGTTAGAGTAGCCTACGGATGACCGAAATTACCCGTGACTGGAAGATAGCGGAGTTGATCCCGAGGGTGTTTTATGAATGTTAGATGTTTGGTTATATGAAACATAAGGAGGTTTTTGTTATTTACGTTAGTAAACACGCACTTAGCCCCTTAGCAACCAACCATCTAAATACTGCTTTAAGAGCGCATCCATAGCAACGGCCGCTAACATATTTTTAATGGACTCTCGATCATTTTAGCGGCCGTTACTATGAACACTTGCCAGACATTTTTCCAAATCTGCTTGCATTAGTAGGAAAAACATTCAACTGTCTGATCACAAACAAAGCATCCAGTACCACCAACCCTTGCTACAGAAAATCAAGAGTAATGACAATTCTGAACTCGCGAAAGTGATAAAAGTTTATTTTTAATAAGCGATAAACTAAAATAACAAAAAATAACAAAAATCATTTATGTAACTCGTCCTCTATTAGTCTTTAAGGACTTAGCCGGAAGGTTAACTACTCGGCTTCGCTATCGCTCCGCCTCGCAGTTAACCTTCCGGCTGCGTCCTTAAAGACTCGTTTAGAGGACTCGTGACATAAATATCTATTATGGCACCTGCCAGGATCGAATTATTAATCTGTTTTCTGATCGGCGGTTTCCGTGAATTCCCCAACAAGCTGCGAGATACCGCGACTGTACGTCTTGCGTTAACTGAAAAATAAAGATGAAGATATATTATGAAAAAAAAGTTCCCTGACTTTACAAACGGCGTTATACAGACTGAGTCACGTAACTTTAGCACCTCCTTTAGTTTTTGAACGGTTGAAGGTATCGTAATGCGCTTTTCACAGAAGTGTATGAAGGAATGGGCATATGAATGACAATATGATTATCATTGGATTTGTCTTTCTTGGTCGTAATGATAGACTAAAATAAATGTATAGTTATTTTTGAACAAAAATTACCTCAATATCTCGGAAAATACAAGTGATAAAATAGAAATAAATGTATGCGTCAATTAACACTCACGCACTTCCATGAAAATTGCAATGCAATAACTTTAACAGTTCAAAAACGGCAGGAGGTGGTGAAGTTACGTGCTCACTCTGTATTAATGAGTCATCTCTCGCTAAAAAACGGCTTGTCCCTCATATTATCAATGCACAATTTCGTTACCTCTTTGGCCTCAGGAGCACATAATACCGTATAAGGTTTGTATTTGTCGTTGTTGTTGTTGTTGTTGTTGTTGTTGGCGGTGGTGGTGGTGGAGGTTGTGTAATTATTCAATTTCATTTCAACGTCTGGAACTTCACGCACTTTTACAAGACTCGAATCGCTGAGGTAGTCTCGGGGATTCCTTTGCGTCAATAGCAAACAGCGAGTGGAGATGACCACACAGGGGTCCAACGACCTGTACTTGATTTTTCTTTAATGTGGGGGAAGTATCTCCAAAATGGAATTCGGCACGACGTTGTGCGTCTTTCTTGGTCCTGCCGCAAGATATCGCATGATCGCAACCGTATCAAGAAGTGCTGCAGATCAAGTGACTCTAGCGGCAGGAGTGAGAATGACACAAAAAGTCGTACCGAATTCAGTTTAGAGATAATACCCACAGATGCCAAGTTATAAAAACTCAAGTACAAGGCCGGACGATATCGCAGGACCGCACGCAATATATAGGGCTATGGAATTGGAACTCCAATTCCGTTTTTTCATGCATCCCTTTCATATTCGACCTTCGTTGATACGATCATGTATGCGAGGTTAGAGGGGTGAGCTGGTGCGGAACAGTGGACTGCAGATGATGTGGAAGCTTGCTCCGCCACATACCCTGACAACTTACTATTTACGTTCGAAGGATCACCGTCCCTATCTCGCGAGACGGACGCTTTTGTTGACCCGAAACGGACTTGTAATCTCGTATCATGAGCTACCATTTTTTTAATTAAACGTTTATTTACAATCTGTTCGTACATCAGAACAGTAAGTAAATTGTTTGACAAGCTTATTAACAATGGCTGAAGAAGATACTCAGAAGTATTGGTTGCATGTGTAGAGGCATATTTAAATACTTTTTCAACGATATAGAATAATAATGCTTTAATAATCTTTTAAGTTTCTGTGCTGCATTGTTCAGCCTATTTTTGTTTTCAAATGTTCTGTTATTTTGCCAAATTCTTCGAAATCTTCTTTTCAGAGCTACCTTTTCTTTAATGTACTGTGGGGTGTTTGTTTGGAGCACTCTTTCATTTCAGGTGTAGAGTTCCATGCTGCATTTTGAATACATTCTGTTAGATGTTTGATGGCGGTATCTGTATCATCATTCTTTTTGAATGCATTTGCCATAACATTCTCGTTAACCAATTGTTGGAATAATTCCAAGTTGGTGCGCTTATTTCATAAAATAAGAGTTGAAATAATTCATTGCTACTTGCTCCGACATTCGTCATAACAGGAGTGGTCAGAACTCAAATCATGACATTGTTGAATATTAAAATGAGATTGGGCCATACCTTAAGTAATGAATATGTCTTATAGATCTGGAATTTTATTCAGATCTGTGGGCTAATATGTTGGTTGGCCGCTAGACAAGACGTTGCAATGTGAATTTTCAATCGCTTTTAGGAGTTCTTTGCCTCTCGGTGTATTCAATCTGCAGCCCCATTGTTGATGCTTGGCATTAAAATCCCCACCAATAACAAATCTTGGTCGAAATGGGCAAACGAAATTTATGAAGTCACTACTGTGTCACATTTATGAAGTCACTACTGAAGTCACTACTGTATGAGAGTCTGTACTTTGGCGGACAGTAGACTGCTGATAAAGTAATTTCACCAAAATTGTCCTTTACTCGTACCGAAGTTGCCTGGAGATAATTTTTCTTAATTTGGCAAAGTAGGTTGTATTTGATTTTGCTTCTTATAATGATTGCTGTGCCGCCATGTGCCGTACCATGAGGGTATCTTGTGTGGTGTACGTCGTACCCAGGTATATAAATACAACTTTTCTCAGTGAAATGCGTTTGTGAAATCAGTATTATATCACTTTTTTGAGTAATTAGAAAGCTACGAATTTCTTCGCTATGTTGTGCCAAACCATTGGCGTTCCACATTGCAGTTAAATAGAAGGTATTGTGGCTCATAACTAGGAGAGTACATACTAAGTTATGAGGAGTTATCATGGAGGGAGGTTTATAAAATATATCTGTTTAACTCAAATGTAATTAAATTAAAATAATATTTTACAATATTGAAAGGATCTTTCAGCATATGATTTAGAAGAAAGGTGGTTATTCTTGCAAGAAAGCACACCATGTATTTGAATTAACAGAACTATAACTGCAGTTATATAATTTTCATCATTAAGGGAGAAAGCGCAACATCTACACTAGCTGAGTGCTATTGATAGCGCAACTGAGGGTTGGCAATATATGGTGCTGGAATGCACGTAGAGAATAGACTGGTTGATACCAAGACGTGAAGAAGGTGCTGGATGAGCTCAATGTAGACGCCAGGCGTTAGACGCAGGTGATATTTACACAACAGCAATGTTGTTACACCACCGAAGCATTAGCTGGTCACTGGATACACTCAGAGAACATGATTGTCATTGAATCGGAGTGACTGTTGGAAAACATGAGTTAGTCTATCGCGAAGCAACAGAATTTAGCGTGACTAGTTGTTTGTTGGCAACGCCGTAATTTTACTTACGTGAGCAGGCAACCAAACATTGTCAAGAACTTACACATTATTTAAAAGATAACACAATTTACAGTTCGATGCCACGTTTATGTTCATATCTCAATAATCACATACAAATATGATCAGTTTCCAGGTCTCACGCATATTGCCGAAGGATGAAAAGTGCAGTGCAGAAAGTTACATATAGCGTAATCCCATGTTTTAAGATGATTAGACTTTTAAATACGAAGCGGTTCACGCCAAAAGTAGCATATTAACACGATGCCGGTTTCATAGCCACGTACATAATAAAAAGCAAGAGAGAGGGAGAGAGAGGCACAGACGCGTCCTCCACTCACAAAAAAGAGATGCTCAACTACATAGGCCATTAGCGGCATGGAAAAGAAACATTGTTCGCGGGATATTCCGGTCTAGGCCAATGACAATGTAGTTAAATAGTTGTTAATTTAAAATTATTATAAATTATATTATTTTAGAATTAAAGAAGGCACGAGACGCTATTTGAGTCAGTAATTACTGAGAGGGCATTTAATACAAGTTGTATTGGGCGAATTGGTCACGTCATTATTTCCTAGAAGAATGGAGTCATTGTTACGTGACATCGCGAGAAAGGATGTGGCCAAATTAACGCTAGAAAATTATTGAAATACAGGATACAAATTAAATCATTCGTACATGCCTGGCTAAAACATGTAGCAAGAGCCTGCATTACAGATTTAATAGCTTGAAAATAATAAAATCTTGCTTCGACAATGGTCTAGGAAAAATTATCCTAATCGAAAAAAGGCGAACTTTACCTTCTCCTTTGCCTCCTTCTTCTCTACAAAATTTTGTATAATAGCTATCAAACACACCTATCGTACTACTTAATGCTGACGGTAGAGCGATCACGTTTCTTCTGATTATTGCATACCTCGTCACAATTCGGTATTCTACCGAAATCAATTACCATCACTGTAATTAGAACCTGGACCTCACTACCCACTTATCTAAAATAAATTAGCAATTTCAAAAAATTAATACTCAACTCAATGACTGGATAAAAGCAATTAACTATAGATTACTCAAGCTTCGGTTGCCATTTTCGCACCCTACTTAAACAACACCAAGTACACTATCATCACTGACCAAATCCGTTTACAATTCCGTTTAATGGCCAAACACCAGGCAATCACTGGCCATATACGTTTCAAAACGTTTAACTATTGTCTCTATTTTTCTCTTCTAGACACTCTCACTGAACGCACTAAGGGCACTTCCTCGTGTCTATTCCAATGCTCTGACGCAAGGTTGTATATTACATATTAGATAAGGTTTTCATGCTTTACCTCACAGTCTTTAATTTTAAATAAAAATGATATATAACGAAATTACACGAAGTAGTGTTACTCTAAGGCACATAGCTGGCCAAAATTAATTCAAATTTGGCGCCGTATTTGGATTTGAATTATTTGCAACAATTCCTTTGCGCTAATTAACAGCAAAGAGCATACATTTTAAACGTCCTGCGTTCGGCTTATAATATTTTTTTCTGTAAAAACTGCAGGCTGGCTTCGAGAGAGAGAAAGGCAAAGACATCTTTCGGCAGTACGCAGAACTATTCCCCAGAGTTTCGACTGCCTATATGAGCAACATTCTGGACTAAAAAGGGAAATCGTCTATAAACGGCTGAACTCTACCGAAGCGTTTCTCAGTAATGTGAGACACATTTGTTCATCTACTTGAGCAGAAGTTGCTGGTGTGTTTTTTCAAATGAAATGACTTATATTTTATTATAAATATTTTATTATATCTGCTGCATATTGCGCAGAAGCATGGCAACATACAGTACTTGACCGAGTTCGAGCTATTGAACAACAGGTATTTTAGAACATCTTATGCAAGCTTATTTCCATGTATCTCATAGAAATAGCACCAAGACAAAAGTTCGTCACCAGATACGTGAAGCAATTTTAACTTGCTGTAACAATTAGTAATAGGATGACAAAGTTTATTGTTTTCCTTATTAGTTAAATGTATGAGTATGAAAACGAGAAAGAAGGAGAATGTATTATATTTGCTAGGAAAATACGACTATTTCAAAGACTTAACAAAACGGCAATGTCAGTACAACGAAACAATTACTAATACATATTATTATTAAATTGTAGTCCAATATATTAATGTATTTCAGTCTGTCTCACAATATTTTAAGATTAGGAACACAAGCATGTCGGAATGAAAAAAATGAATTTGCTTCCTCCTTTATGCAAATTTTCATTCCATTGAGGCAGTGTGTTATATTATGATTTAGAACCAGTGTTGAAGTCTTCACATGTTTTGCAAATACACCCAGCCGGAGATTTGTAAATATTTCAATATCAATAGAATGAAACAAGTTCAATTAAATGAAATGTTAGCTTTGGTGTCAAGGGTATTAACGTTATATTTTGGTTTCTCATTTTGTATTCAAAGATTAGAGACCCCAGCTTCTCCGCAACGAATACAAGTACATAGTTGTTTCGTTCTTTCATGCCACCCCGAATATCCGGTAAAGGCGGCGTTCCGAAATGACAAAGCGTCTTGGGGCGGAAGCTGCGAGGGGGTGGAGGCGGAGCGTGGGACAACTCTTCAGAAGCGGGCCCCCAGAGCACTTTTGAAAATTAAGAAGAAAAAGTTTGGGATATTGTTCCGCCGATTGAAATGCTTGTAAACACGCCGTAGAGGAGAAAAAGTTGAGATTTTAATTGTCGTTTCCTGGGATGCAGCCGAACTTTCCCGAAGTGACAGCTGAGGACGAGAGCGCGCCTGGAGTGTGGGGTGGGAGGCGGGAACGTGCGAGATGAAGAAAATGTGGATTTGGAAAGACCCGGTGGGTGGGACGCCGGCCGCCTCTGTCGCTTCTTTCAATTAGAGCGTGGGTGGCGGATGGGCTGCTTATACTCCAAAAGGAACTGAACATCTATTGCTGGATGAAGTCTTGGGTGTTCGGAAGGCAAGACTAAAACCTACAAACAACTAAAACGCATGGAAAAATGTATCACGTAAGAAATTCGTTCGGCATCCCAGAGTAAATGCTAGAAACTTCTAAGGAATATAAGAGGATCGAAGTTGATAACTTTTTGCCGATGAATATGCGATAGGAAATTCTATAACAACGGTACGCAAGAGACATTTTCCCGTGGTTGGTATGTAAGTCATCGTGCACTGGTGTTTGATAGATACACGAAATCAACTTGACTGCCTCCGAAAACGGATGAGGATTAATTTGTTCCCACATATTCATGTGAGTTCATCTTTTTCAAATGTGGTGCTTTTTCAAGCCAGATTTGGTGCTTTTTCAAGCACAAACCGCATGTTTCCCCAATTCCACTTACCACCCCCTGTACTCCGTCACGGATACTCGCTATCACATTCGATGAATCATTGAATAAAGTATCGGAGTCGGGAACAAGCATTTACCAATACCACTAAAACGACGGCTGGTTGATATCGACAACTCTAAACCTAAACCAATGTTTTGGAAGACGCGCGTAACATATGCCCGGTGGTCGACAGTTGGAGGATGGGTAGATGTGAAAAGATTTTCGCAGAACTCGTAGTCTACGACGAGAAGTTCCCACCATGTTCGAGTCATACATCGGCCATATCCTTCAAAGTCGGTTACACCTAGAATATTCACTATCTCGCAGCAGCAGGTGTTGACTCATGATATTATCACTATCCGGAGCCATTCTGCCCCCTTGATAACATCTCTCAATATACTAACACCCAGAAAGCGATAATGCTTCAAAATTGCAACGAACTATCGGACTTGATTGATTGATTAATTGATTGATGTTTTCAAAGGACGTCAACAGCTGTGGTCATTGGTGCCATGGGTGTTGTGAAAGTTTTATCCTGGGAGGTGGCGAAAATTCCTTCACAGCTGGATGCTGAGATCCGTCGCTAAGCCACACATCGGCATGCGCGGAATTTCCCTCCAGTCTCCAACAGGGCCCCGCTACACCCAGGACAAGCTCTAAGCCCCGGACGGGTCTCCCGACATGTTTGGTAGTACAGTGCGTGTAATGTGTGCCAGTAAAAGGAGTGGATAGGACTAGGAAGTGGAAGAAAGAGTTTCGCTCTGTTCGTGCCCCGCTTTTTACTGCTCCGGCATTCGCCTGGAATTGAACCCAAAAACTACGAAAAACTATCGATCAGGATGTATGATATATACTGCATATTGTTCCGAAATAGTATACGAAATTAACTTGTGCCACCGAGCACAAAGTTTAAAAGAGTATTCTAGTGCTTTTATTTTTATTTATTTTTGCGAAAAAAAATTGTTTGTATTGATTCATACGGATGCGTGTATTAAGGAGCTAAACAAGCTCATCTTTGAGTACAAATAATACTTTTTAAGCATAAATAACATTCTTACAGTGGTGTGCCGTTTAAGTTAGGTTTGTACATGGCGTTTTCATTCAAATCGCCCTTAGGAATTTGCCGAGAACCCTACCGCAACTGTGATTCTGTAATTAAATACATTCCAGCTTGTTTTTAAGGTTTTAAACATTAAGTAAAACGTTTTGAGGCAGAGAAATGTTCATTCTGCAAATCTCTCTTGCAAGACACCCAGAAACCTTCTATGTAATTTAGTTAACTCGGGAACGATAATTTGAGGGGCTTTTTCGTCAATAGCAACTATTGATCAGAATGGAACAAGGCGAAAAATATCAAAATTTAAAGCAATTTCCTCGAGAGAAATTTGCAAAGTTACACAATTTACATTTATCGTCCAAAAGCAATTAAAATGGTAAGTATCACAGGGGGGAGTAAAATCGGCACACGGTTTCTGCAGCTCCAGAATCGCTACACGATCGGGGCCCGTTTAGGGCGCTATTTCATTTAAAACTATCAATAGGTATTTATATTATAATAGGTAGATATTTCGGATCATCTCATTTTATTAACCGTTCCTTGTGAATAAAGTTTCTTTAACAAATCTTATGTTAGTGTAACATGTATTATCGTCAACAAGCAATTATTTTTGCAAGCCGTGTTAAAATATCTTATACTTCTTGTTTAATGGACCGAAGAAATGGATGCAATATTTGCGATTCGTTTTGAAAATTTCTGCAGTTTTTGTGGATTTGTTCCATAACTGAATATATCAAAACATTTATAAACTGAAGAAAATATTAAAAATAAGCATACCATAAAAAATATTAGAACTAATACTTCTTCAATTTGTTGCTGTTGTTTGTATTAGCATGATTAAAACATGCAAGGTAATTTAGAGTGAAACGTTTCGGCGCATAAAGAAGCAAGTGTCGATGTTTCTAACTCAGTTAAATTTGTATCATGGGTAACAGGGGTTGGAGTCTGTCACATTGCTTTTGTATGTGTATCAGTCCTGTCCATGAAGATTCAATGTGATGGAAGTACTATTTTACGATGCAAGAGATTATTATTTTAGTTCCGTTCAGCATTCTGAGAAGTAACTTCGTCTTAATCTGTGCTCGACAAGCTTAGACGTAATAAATCGCTAAATGAAATCCTTCTTTCGGTAATGCGCGCTAGATCTCCCAACAACATGTCCTCCATCTCTTTTGTTTAGGTGATTAAAAGCAAGAGTGTGTTGCTGTTACGTAGCATTATAATAGTAATTTCCTGTAAAGTCTTCTTCTGCGGAAGCTTGTTAGACCCCGAACGCGAGCGCAAAAAATCCCATTGAAGCAAGGAGACGCCGGATCTCGAACGACAGGATACGACAGGGTCGATGGAGACAGCAGAAGCTGCGCCATCGACGACGGGTTCACGACGCTTCAGCTGGGGTGGCGCAAGCGGAAGGGAGAAGACGTGGAAGGGAAGGGGTGGCATACGAGGGGCGCTGGAAACGGACGACGATGTAGACGAGGGGCATAGAGTATGGAAAGCAAGATCAAGGGAGGTGCGGGTTGCATGGGCGGTTGCGGGAAGACGGTTCTCCAGCGGTGATGCGGAAACGGAATGGCATACGGGCAAACCGTTAGGCAAACGGTCCTCCGTGGGTGGGCACTGGGTGCGTAAGAGTGGTAAGGAGTTAGGGACAAGAGGTCAAGTTGGCCAGTGCAAGCCGGTGGAGGTGGAAAGAAATTGACTGGCCAGAGATGGAGGTTGAGCTGACAGGGTGGAGAAGTGGAGACAGGCATGGCAGGGGCGAAGAGGGGGGACGAGCATGGTAAGCATATTGAAGCTGGGAGAGCACGGATAGTAGGGCTGGCCAAGCCGGTTGGGGATGTGGGAGAAAGAACAGCCGTAGTGACGGTGGGGGTGACACGCGCGGGAAGGGAATAAGGCTGGGCAGGGGCGCCAACACGGGGCAGGGGGCCAGGGGGGAGCTGCCGACGCAAGGCCACGCGCGCCGTCTAAGCGCTTTTTCCGCCTCGCGGCTCGCAGAGGCGCCCCGCCCCCTTCGGGCCCGCATTTTTAACTGTTGAAGCCGTCGCCCGACGACAACTTAATTTTGCGGTGGTGGAGCATTAGGGGCATCGGAGCCGCGTCGAACGCCGAGACGCCCCCCCCCCGCCCCGATCCCGCTTCGTGCCGTCGCGTCGGCTCCCTCCCAGCGCCCCCACTCCACTGCTTCCCGTTCGTCTCCGCCGCAAGGAAGACTCCGGGAGAGACGTTGGATAATGCGAGTGATGAGTGGGTGATCGCGTCCTTCCAGTCGCTTTTCGATCTCTACGTCTCCACCCAAAGGTATTTAATAATTTTCGTCAGAAATCAATCTTTCGGTTCTTAATGTTGGTGATCCATCATTTGCTGATCGAAATAGTAGTGTCAGCATTTTATTGGACTCTTCAATGTTATAGAGGCCATCGCCTTGCTGGAATACGACATGCTTGTTTCTGTTTTAGCAAAGAGAAATAACTTAATAAAAAGAAATAATTTTATAATTATTTAAATATGATTTATATTTTTGCCGGTGGGATTAAGACAGAATAACGTTAGTGGAGCGTCAAAATACAAGAAAAGAACAAAATGTTAATGTATGTTTATGAGTAGGTTTTATCAGCAAAATTTAGATATCTAAGGCGAACTAAAGCTGCTAAAGGTTAGATGAGACTCCAATTAATTAATATTTAGACTTGTGATCAGAAAATATGTAAATGTTAATAATACTGAAAAATAAACGGATACAGAAGAAAAGGATGACACATAAATAATTTAAATAGAAAAATGTACATTCCAGTATCACTCATACAAAAGTACGTAAATAAAGAATATATATTTTTTTTATTATTTATTTATTTATTTACTTACACAAGAAAACATGGAAACAACTGTACACGTATAATAGAAGCAAGTTAAGCAAAGAGACTCAAAATATTTCACTAAATATGGAAATAATAACAATGATGGAATTGTATAACATCAATGCATTTCATAAAATATAATCACTAGAATTAAAATCTAAGTATAAAATGATAAACAGAATAAATAAATTTAAGCAAATATAAACTAGTGGTGATAAAAACCACATATTTTCTCGCGGTTTCGTAATGGCTACGCAATATTATACTACTACATGAATCTGCATAAGGGTTTCCAACGAGAGAGAAATTGTTTCTCTGCTCCGGGATTCGAACTCCATCCAGATAACTCGCAATGCATTCTAAGGCTACAACACACACTGTACTCACTTTTGCCGACGCATAAAAACTATGATCTGTCCCATTATTTATAACTAAGACATTTAAGACAAAAATTTGCAACTTCAATGTTGTACTTTTGTTACACTATCTTTTTCAATTTTCGAAATTACAAAGAGTTTGTCCAAAATGAGACCAACATCCACTTTGTTACAGCCTATTGATACATACGAAGAGAAAATATAAAAATATTGGAGCCAAAAATTGTTCAAAAATGTCCTTTATTTCACGCAAAAACCCTCATCGTTACGAAAAGTAGTACTAGACCTTATATGAAGGCCTGTCTTTGAACAGCAGATTTGAGTAAGCAACAAAATTTTTATCTCCAATATTGTGTTTGTAGAAAGGTGTCAAAAAGATTTTGCAGATTTGAATTTTAGACAAAAATTACGAATTTTAAAGAAATTGATACCTACTCCGTTCTTTTAAGTCTTATTTGCACTGTCTGATACCGTTTGGAGCACAACTTTGCTCGCAGCAGTCAGAAAATATAAATTGAGAGAAAATCGCAAACGTTGATCACAGGCGGACAAATATACATATATTTTGCCGCCGATCGATTTTTCGCTATCATGAACCCACAATCTGATTACATAACGTGTGAGAGAAACTAATTTACAACATAGAGGAAAAAGATTTGCGCACTTTTTCGTTACCAGAGCCCGACAATGCGTTTTTCCATCGAAAAATCGGCGATTTTTGCCACAAGTTAAAATACTTTTTCGTTATTACTTGATAAGGTAAGGAATTAAAAAAGTTTAAATGCAACATAAGGAAAAATTAAAATTGTATATTCCTGAAACATTTTTTTGTTAGTCAAAATTTTCAACTTGGTCCTGTACCCGGTTTCGAGATAATACTTTCGGTCACCTTTTACTCTGATTCAAAACGATCAAGTATGTTTATCTTCAACTAGGATTTAGAGGTAGTTTCCAGAGATTTTTACAATCATCATAAAATTGTGAACTCAATGAGGTAGTACGAAAGAAAGATCTATGGTTTTAATACGGTTTCACATTATTCTCTACAAAAGCAACATCATTACAAAGTTTTTCGCGATATCACCTAAATTATAATTCTTTCTAAATTTGTGGTCATGGGATTGAACATTTTCACTTTACTCTTTCTAGCTTTTCTTGCGAAAAATTTTCATGAAACTAGAGAGGAAGCTTCTAATCTTTCCGGCAATAAGTTATGTATCGTTGTTGTTTACGAACATGTACGGGAATGGAAGAGAGAACGGAAATGGAGATACGAATATTTAAGGAAATGGAATTTACTTCACGTTTTTAATCTCGGAGTTTTCATATGTACGTTTAATTTTTATAGAAACTAATGGCGTAGCATTAAGAAATATCATTTTTCTGGATGGTTTTTCTGAGTGAATAATCTGTTCCTCAAACAATTTATGTCATCTGAATTTTTGGCCACAGACTTTTGCCACCTAGAAACTTCCTTCCTGTTCATTATTTTACAGCTTCTTTTCGTTGTGTAGCATAGAGGAATTTATTAAATATTATCAGGTACACATTATATTAAGGAAAAAATAATAACAATGTTTTAACATTTTTTTCTCATAAAAACACTGATTTGATACAAAAGAGATTGCAATTCTGAAAATGAGTCTTGAAACTTTATCTGCAAAAATTTATGGTGGCTCATTTACTTTAAGTATAAATGAAATGTATGAAAAAGTATGGAGGTAGAGGTTTCAACATAAACAGTTTATTCTGCTTTACAGGCGTTACAATGAAAAATCTCTTTCCAATTATACAAGATATACACCAGGGGTTCCACTTGCCAGTAAAGAAGTATCAAGTCCATAGCTGTATTCCGAACCACCAGGAGATGTACCAGTTCGTTGCATTATCCACAATTATCCGACGGGAATAACCAATAACTCGGCGCGGTTGGCATAGCCGTCACAATGACGGTCACTTAGGCACTCAAAACTCAGTCACAAACTCGGCTGTCCTTTTGTGGCACCGGGTCGCTCATTGTATACCGGTGGTCAACGCTGCCCCAGACTCGCTCTCGTAGCTCGATGTTCGATGGAGATGTTCGATGTTCGTACCTCGCTGCTCCGTGTACGTCAATATAGAGTGCGCGCCGTCTCGTGCACGCGCTAACTTTGAAGTCGGCTGTGCACACAGCAATGATAGCGGCACAAAAAAGAAAGCTAAATTAAATATTAACGTACTGGAAAGTATGTTAGGAAATCAAACAATACGAAAATAACATCTAACTACTTGCAACTCCAAACTAAGAAATAAGGGACTAGTTATTTGTTCTTTGTCCACCACAATCGCGTTGCCCACCTCTAATTCCACAGTCATCCCCTTGTCCACCTCCATTGCCAGTCATCTCGGTGCCCACCTCTACCGCCGCAGTCATCCCGGTGCCCACCTCCATCGCCAGTCATCCTGGTGCTCACCTCCATTGCCGCACTCGCTCCTCAGACCACTCCTCCGGCGCCAATGCTAGTGACGTTTTTATCGGCAGTCATGAACCGCGCAAACGTGATTGAGTAACCTCGTCATGAAGGCTGTCCAACTTTTGCCCGCCGCAAAAGTTGAATTGGAGACCCTCCCGTGCGAGGTCTTCATGTTGCAACATATGGTTGGGATCAACGAAAAAATCATCAAATTTTTCGCATGCTCTGCTAAGCCACGGTTGATATTCCAAGTTCTACGGCTGCGAACGTCTCTGCGCTGAACAACATCGGATATTAGAAAACGCGCGTTTTAATATTTGTTGTTATGTGTTCGGCAAAGGTTCACACACTGGTTAATCGTGTCAATTAGTGATGCATCAGAGAATTTTCGATGCGTTAGCGCCTACGTGCACGATAACGCTTTCTAAGGCATCGTTCTCGTCTGACCTTTCCACAACCGGCTGCTTTTTTAAAATATCAATACCGAAGAAAAAAAGTTGGCTCCTTTCTGCTTGGACGTGCCTTTGCTGTGGCAAAGCATTGAATGTTCGAGAACTTTTTCCTTGCTCCCGTCAGGCTCTTCATTTTATTCAGTGTTGCTAACTGTTTGCAGTAGTTGCTGTAGAGGAATGGTCCGCTCGTGCTCACTATGTTGCTTCTCAGCTCCAGAATCTTCAAACTCAGCTCGGTAATTTGTTGCTGAGCAAGCGCTAACTCTGACTCGAGTTTCCGCCATCTTCTTTCGCTTCTGCCACAATTGGTGCACCGGGGGGCTGAAGATTCGGGGGGCCGAAGATTCAGCACCAGGGCCAGGATTTTGCTCCACTCCTCCGACAAGAAGCGTGACCAAAATCGCCGCGCAAAGAAATGTCACATCCTGCCTCCAAATGACAGTCACCGCTCTAATCTGCACTACGCGGAAAACGCAGACGGCCAGCCAAAATGCCCACTTGCACACGGTACGACGCCAAATCACAACCAATGGCCTCTCACTTTCGCCACAATCTCCCGCAACTCCATTGCAATGCGTCCACACTCAACTGGTGCAAACGTGTTGGTTTCAAACATTAAAGTTTCAGATCTTTTGTGAAGGTAACAGGATTTTTGTAAGCATTAGTCAATATTTTCTAATGCTCCTTATTTAAAGGAATCCACGAAATGAAGTTTTATGTTGTTGCCGTTTACATATTTCTTTGATGATATTCGTAATGAATTTCTTTTTTTCTTGTTTATGTTTACATATTCTCTGTTTTCATTATTTACAATTCTTCATTTCCTTCCAATAATTACAAACATTCATGCGTTTGCAAATGTTTTGAAATAGTCAAAGTAATATTTCCTGTTGCAGATACCAGGAAATACAATATTTTGGTTGAAGTAAGTAAATATTCTGCCCTGCTCGCTCGGAAACGTCGATGTTGGCGTTCCTATCTCCCCACTGAAATTTAACGACGTAACATGGCTCGGCGGTCGACTGCGGCCAGCGTTCTGAGAAAACATGCCTAGTAGAAGCGTGTCGCGAGAGTGGACCACTAGAGGGCTTAAATGAGCTCATTCGACATGAGCAAGCACGGCTTCGCGACAAATCCGTGCTTGCAGCTCAGGATTTGCTCCACGTTGTTCGCGCAAATGTGCGTGCTGTGTCTTAGATACGGCCAGTATAAAACCAATGGTTTGGAGCTTGCGGACCCTGAAGCGGAAAGTCATGCTGATCCCAGTATTTATTATACCATTACAACTGATATAAGGCTATTAGATGCGAAAATTGCATTGTAGGTGTTATATGATTTTGAAGATGAAAATGAGAAAAAGAATTCCCCGTTGCATTAAGTTATGTCAATGAAAGAGGAAATGTTTCTGTTCGACCTTTTTGGGGCGTGAAGTAAATCCTAAATTCTGAGCCTGTTATTGGATAAAGAGGAAGAGAGATAAGTAGGTGTGAACGCTTGCCGTTTATGATGTATCAGTCAAGGAATAGGTGCAAATTTCTATCAAAATCTTCATCGTAATTCGCAAATTTTATATATAATACAGTTTTCTTCTGTTCATTATCCTACAAAGTGACATATTTTTATGCATAAACAAATTCTACATAGATTAAAAACATGAAGATACTATGACTCAATATTTTGTAATTTCGAGTAAGACGAGATTTTCATTTGCACGATGACGAAGAGTAAAAGATTTCTTCTAAACAGGAATCATTGCTACTGGAAAGTTTCTAAGACTAAATAAATATAAATTGAGTAGTTTGAGTTCCATATGTCAGTAATGATATTCTATTTATATTGAGGGGGAGTGTCATAAGAATGATAATTTTTTTTTATTTTCGCATGAAAATATATCTCAGTGTATCAGAAATGTTCCTACAATATTTCACTTTAAATTTGCAAGGGAATACCTTTAAATTTTAAATAAGCTTCGGGTAGGCAGCCATCGAGGGGGCGTGTCACTAGGTCAGTTTAACAGGCAATTAGGATATTTGGGTATTTGTAAGGTTTAGGAGTATATTTATTCTCTAAAAATTTCATAGGATGCAAGGAAGCGCTTAGTTTAATGCAGTAAAACCTGTCTTCAAAAGCTTATCCTAAATTGTTAAAAAAATGTGTACATGGGAAGACACAGAACACAAATGAATCTCTGAAGAATCTCATTTGGAAAAGGTGCCCTAAAGTTTCGTTTGCTTCATCAATTGTTGTGAGAATGACTACATATGATGCTTGTTTAATATTTAATCATCGAACTATATCAAGTATCAGAGTGACAGAGAAATTGGTCTTCCAAGCAGGTTATTTTATGAGACTCTGAATGGGATCGATGAAAAGCAAATTGAAAAAGCAGATGCAGCCATAAAACTCTCTCTGATTTTGCAAAGAAATTAAGCAGAAGCAAAAGTAAGAAAGAAAGAAGAAGATGTGAATGGAGAAGCCTACACTCCTGGAGCATTTTGATATCCATATTCTTCAGGGAAGATCATTTTATATTTAACCTTGATTTCTCGGAAAAGCATTTTTTGTGACAAATTACCTTTCAATGAATAATTATAACTGTTAGAACCATGAAACTTTTAGAATACGTTTATATTAACAAAATACAGATTTCTAAGCAATAGTTTTTAAAATGTTCAAATAGTTTATTTTCTTATGAAAATTTTTCTTGCGTTTTGAGACGTAAAGATAAGAAGCTAAAATATTTTTTATTTTCTGTATTTAATCAAAATTGAAAAATTCTTACACACATTTATTTATTTACTTTTCATATGTCTTTGTGCAAAATATGGGTCAAATATCTCCAGTGGTTTTCTTAAAATGGGAACAAATATAAAAGTCAAAGTCAAAATTTTTAAAAGTTAGAAACTCAAAAAATATAAAAAGTTTTTTCCCTTAAACCCCTATCATCTATAGTTCCTAAAAATTATGTATTTAAAAAATCATGAATTTCAATTATTAGTATGAGAAATTTTGTCTTGTGTACCTTAGGGTATTCCCACGACGGTCCCAATCTAACCTAATCTCATTACGTACTCCAGATGTTGCTTCGTTAGGCATTTGCAAAATGCGCCGACGAGGCTCCAGCCTCCACAATTTACTTAAAACAACAAAGAGTCTGTTGAATCAATAATTTCCAAAGCCAAATTTGAACGCCAAAATACTTCTTGCGAGCATTCGAAATACCTCAGACTCAGACGATCACATTACTATAGCCCAAGTCTGGTGCATAATTCGCGCATTAGTCGCGCATGATGTCGGACGATGATCCATTTATCGTCACTGATACATCGAAAACTGCAGGAAATCTGTTTTATAGTGATTAATAGTGAATAATCAGACCGGTAACACTTCAACATACGGCGTCCTCCCAATAACGAATTTCGTTGTCACAGTGTAACGGGCATTCGGAAAAAAATCCAAAATGCGCCTTCGTCCAATATCCCACAGTGTATTCGTCAGTTTCAGGATAATGTCTACGCAAAGGAAAAAGTTGTGTATGGCCTTGAGTTTCTGAGGAAAATGAGAGAATCGGGCAAGCGTTACAGCGTGGACCTCGGAAACCAACAACTCAAGGTAGTGAAGTGGCGACTGTCCTGTCAGCACATTATATGGTGTGTTTTACAAAAACGTCTACATACGAAGCCTCGTTGCAACAGGCACTAACACGTGATGACAAATCGATGCCGATTGAGATCTGTGAAGCGATGTTAGACATAGCTGTGCTGGCGAATATTCAAAAGTTAGACGTTTGATCTTTTGAATAACATATAACCCGTTTTAAGAAGTTGCTCGAGAACTGAGAAACAGGGCTACTTAAGGGGTTCATTCTATTGAATGACACTATATACTGATGAATGGAAAATGATGATGAAAATAGTTCGATATTTTATAGCTTAAGTACTTCGAAAAACTCTCGAGAGCTGGACGTACCTCGGAGTTTTTTCCCCTCACTACTACCACTACTACTCAGGCGAAGTAGTAGTCCCCCTCCATGAATGGCGTGAAGCTTCGCTTCCTCATTGGGATAATCATGACTGACTCCAGAAGGGGTCAATCACGTGGGTTATACATCACATTCTCCGTCGCATACTCCGTCGATCACTGTGATTTTTGTGTGGATTCACCTACAGATGAAGAATAAGTGAAAACGTTGTGATTCTATAATGGAAGTGCTTTTTCCACTTAAAAGTGCAGTGAACTGAAGTAGGAAGTTCAGGAAAGCAGAAAGCGGCACCACTCAGACTGACTTCCATTGATGTGACTTCCATGTCCCGGAAGTTATCAAACGGTCGATGATGACTGTACTACAGTCACTGTAGCTGAAAGCGCAGAAAGACATTTTCATTTCACCTAATGAATTGTTTAAAAATAGAGTTTTTTCCAATCTCTCACATTTCAAATTGTGGCCGCTGATTGATCAGTTTATGGTAATCTTAATGAAGGGTGTAAGATGACCTAGTGGATCAGTAACTCAGTAAGCATGGTAATATTCATATATTTTATTGATGGCATTTCATCCAGTCATGCTGAATGAGTTCTGAGATACCATTTCACAACCAAAATGATTCATTTGTTTGTGATTTTTGCAAATGAGGAATGAATGTTGAATATTTTCTATGATCATATATATTCATCATCTGATTTTACCAGTCGTCGAAAGGCACACCAGCACGGACACCGCACTTGGTTACGCACCTTCGTCGCGGTGTAGACCGGAATTGTCTCGGCGCTCGAGGATCCGTCCTGCGGTTGGCACATGCTCAGTGCATCAACTGATGTCACTGCAGCGCCTCTGACCGGGAGGTCCTAGGTACGAGTCCTGACGGCGGCAAGATTTTCGACTCTAGCTTTTCAGCTAGGTCGAATTCAGTCGCTGTCTGGAAGAGAATTGAGGAGAATTATAGCGGCCGGCCGCTCTGATCGGTAGTTTTCCATGGTTTCTCCGATCAACACCAGGCGAATACCGGAGCAGTACCCTATCAAACGGGCCACGGACCACGCGCGATCTGTCCTTCCTCTTCCTTGTCCTATCCCCTCCCCTTACACACACACCTAGACTAACATGCACTACACTACCATATATTCCGGGAGACCGGTCGGGAGCTTACAGCTTGTCCCGACTGGGGCGGTGAACCGCTGGTGGGTGAGTCCTGGTTAGGGGGAACCCCCACTAGCCGACGGTAGGTCGGCGCCGGATCTCTCCATCCAGCGGGGGGAAATCACCCGAGAAAAACATGCACTACACTAACGGGACTAAGGACAAAAGCAGTTGACGTGCCCGTAACCACGAAAAAATCAATCAATCAAAATCAAGCATTTCGCTGTCGTGGTCCTAATGGGTGATGACCTTGCCGCTATCATTTCCGCCATCTGCTCGTATCACCAGCACTCCTGACGCATCAATCGCCAATGCTCGGCTCACCGACAGTGCTGTCGTCCGCGCCATCACCAATGGCCAGGTCTCCTTGAACACAGCCGGATCTATTCCTCCTGCAACCGCCAATGTTGCCACAAAACAAACCATCACTATCAATGTGATCACTATCGTCTCACCTGACCTATTATCACCACTCAAAGCGATCACTTCTCGCTTTTCCAACAGTTTCATACAGCTATCGCTATCGCCACTATTTGTACCATAACCAACAACGCCGGCTTTACCCTACATTCGCCAATTTCTCCACCTCCGCTCTCACCTCCGTACCAATTCCGCCCCGCCCCTCTCGCCGCCACTGTCTGTCCCATCCATCCCGTCTTCATCACCGTACCTGCTTCCTCCCTCCTCGTTCCATTTCCCGAACACGCTCCCTCCCTTACCCCGTCTATACACCGTCACCATTTCCCCCAGCCCTCGCCTCCCTTGCCACCGCCTCTTCTTGCCGCCCATCCACTTCCATCCTCCTCCCGACCCCGCCGCGCCTACACCGCGCCCTCTCGTTCACCCGCAACAAAGTTCCCGCCCACTCGTCGTAATGAAGGTAGCGCACCGCGGTATTTGCCGTGTCCAGCCCGGCCACCACAAACACGCCGGTCGGCATCGCCCCGCCCCTCCCCCTCGCCACCCCCTCGCGCGCGCACGCGCAGCGCTTCCATCTTCTCCTGCGCGCTCCTCCCGGGACCCCGGCGCCGACACCTCCCGCCTCTTTCGCTCGCAGTTTATCGCCTTTCCGCTTGCTCGCGTCTTCGGGCCGGGCTGCCTTTGTGTTTGGTTTTCAAGGCGGGGGCACCGAATAGTTGATCCGAAACCACCCTGCTCACTCCAGCACTACCAGCAAGCGGTTTGCAACGCTCTTACTTTTTCTTCTCTGCCTTCTTTTGCATGACCAGGGAGCTCGTGACGTAATGACTCGCTTCCACTGACGTGGTCGCTTTCGATCCCCGGCAAATCCATATTGAATTTCTGAAAAAAAAAGCATTGTCGGCAGGTTTTCTCGGAGTTCTAGAGTTTATCATACATTTTATTCTGTCGTTCGCTTGGTCATTATCACTCTAACCTACTCCTTACATCATCACCCACTGTCCTCATTGACCTTACTAGGGCCATAATCAATTATGCCATAATTATAGCTTACGGTAATATTGCGTAACGTACGTTAATCTGAGTTGCGGAAAATTCGGGGGTGAACGTAATGGTACCTTTCGTGGCGGGGTTTGCAGTGGTATACCAAGAGTTAAAAAAGGCAAAGTGATCATTTTGATGGGATGTGGTGGTTGTTACACTGTTTCGCTGGAATTCGGAGAGATTCGCTGTATATGACAGTGGTAGTGATTACAAAAAAGAACTTCTTTTTGCCTTTTTAATCCCAGAGAAGGTGTATTTATCGCTGGAGTCAGGTAGCACGAGATTTCTTGGACGCACCGAATCCTACATGCAGATACATCGATGCACATTAGTATTGCATAGTTGAGGATTAAACATTCAAAACGTGGCATGTTCACTTCATTCTTTTTCAATGGAAATGAAAAATATAGCACAAATTTGACCTTTTTCAACACTGTCTTTAACTTAACGAATAGAGTACTACTTAATGTATTGTAAGCCATCTCGCGTTTTTTTTTTCTAGAAAGGAAATTTTAGTTAAAAACAACAGAAGAACTCAATTTTTGCCAAATGGACATGTCCCCTTTTAAATGTTTGCTCCTCAGTTGGCCTGTGTCCTAAAGGTGTGAGGTTATTCCTGATGCAGCTGTAAGCCACTCGCCTCTTACTACTGGAACCGGGACTGGGAATTCAATTGCCGGTTGACCCATGTGTTTGTGGTGGGTAAAGAAGGTCCGCGGTAGGTTCTCTCTGTGTTTTCCTTAGCCCCTTGCCCCTCATTCCACCATTGCTCCATCACTTGTTACATCCATAATCACTTTTCTATGTAATCACGTCCATACCAGGTGTGACATAAGCTACAAGATTATTTCATGTTTTCGGGCGCGTTAATTGATATTTTTTGATTGATTGATTCGTTGATTTTTTCGTGTTTCCGGGCGCGTCATCTGCTTCGGTCATTAGTCCCGTTAGTGTAGTGCATGTTTTTTTCTCGGGAGATGGCGGAGATTTTCCCCCGCTGGATGGCGAGATCCGGCGCCGACCTACCGTCGGCTAGTAGGGTTTCCCCCTAACCAGGACTCTCCCACCAGCGGGGCACCGCCCCAGTCGGGACAAGCTCTAAGCTCCCGACCGGTCTCGCGGAATATGTGGTAGTGTAGTGCATGTTAGTGTGTGTGTGTGTGTAAGGGGAGAGGATAAGACAAGGAAGAGGAAGGACAGCTCGCGCGCGGTCCGTGGCCCGTTTGTTAGGGTACTGCTGCGGCATTCGCCTGGTGTTGATCGGAGAAACCACGGAAAACTACCGATCAGAGCAGCCGGTCGCTAGAATTCTCCTCCATTAATTGATATTGTCGTTACACCGCAAGTAGAGTGCAAGTGTTTATAATGGGAGGTGGCGGTGTTCTTACTCCATCGGAGGACGATATCCAGCACAGAGCTACATGTCGGCTTCCAGGGTTTCCCCTCTTTCAGGAATCTCCCACCTGCTGGACATCGCCTCAGTCGGGACAAACTCTAAGCTCCCTGGTGCAGAGCATGTAAGTGTACGGAGAGAGGAGAGGAGAAGGAAGGAGAAAGAAAGATCGCTTCTGCACCGTCACCCGGTTGTTAGGGTACAGATCCAGCGTTCGCCTGATCTGTACCGGATCAGTCTCTATGTGGATCGGAGAAACGTAGGTAAACTACCTATTAGAGCTGCCGGTCGCTACATTCTCCTCGCAGACAACGGCTGTGCTTCATCCAGGTATCTAGCCAATGTCGAAAATCCTGTCACCGTCGGGACTCGAACTCTAGGATCACCCGATCAGACGCGCAGCAGTGACGTCACTTGATGCTCTGAGCCACCTCAGCCGATATAATGTATGAGATTTGGGTACTGGCATCATAATAAAAAAATATGTTGAAGATCTCTGCGCCAAAAGTGTCTTACGAACAGAGGCGAGCAGCGGATGGAAGGAGGCTGCAGCACAATCAAGCGACCGCTGAGCTATGGACACGAGAGGCGTTGAAAACTGGGCGACTGTGAGCGCTTTCGCGATAGGTTAACACGAGATGCAGACAAGGACACGCAAATGAGCGCGCGTGGCTGGCAGGTAATGAGGCCGACACGACAAAAATACGCATGCGATTTCCATGTCCTTATTCACATCTTACATGCGTACGCGTGGCGTTTCGCTTAGACACCAGCAGACAATCTCGGCGGGAATATTTTCTGTCAGCGAGTGGCGTCAGGTATCAGTGCGTGTGTGGGCGTCTATGCGATTACAGTGGACACTGGAGCGACAGCAAACATTGATTGATACTGCATCGACCATCGTCTCTATACTGTACAGATAAAAAAAAATGAGCTAAGAAGAGAGAATCTGATTCGAATGATCGTCAGATTCATCTGGACGACGTTCCTTCCCTCTGGGTTATTTATAACTAGAAATTTACCGGAGATATGATTCAAAATGATTCTGCAACAACACGATAAAATTCTATACGAGATAATTTAAATTTTTTAATACTATATAAACGCTATAATTTTCAACAATTAATTTAACTTCTATGTTAAACAGCAACAATATTACTAACAATGATACTTACGTTTTGTTAGGATTCCACATCAACACTGGTGCATGTGAAATATTTGACGTCTTCACTGCCTGAAACGTCTGTACGTGGAATGTACAATTGCCCCTCTTTTTCCTTCACTCGTTCATGGGGTACTTGCATAACATATCTTTTTTCGTTCTTCTTGACTCTGTTTTATGATCAAGTAAAATTGCCATTGGGGATAGGCTCTCGACAGCTAAATTTAAAAACATTTTGAATGCACTAACACTGCGCTCAGCTCACTACATCAACTCGCTTGGTGAGGGTTTGTCGATGCGGCACTGTCGGAAACGTGAAAACTCGTGTCTGTGTTTCGTGTAAGAGAAAGATTACGTGTCTGCCCCGACACCTGGATGTGTGCGATTCCTGGACATGTGAATCGACCTTAAAACTCTCGGTTATTCACGTACACCGAGCGTATTAGGAATGATTTTGTTTCACTAGTAATGACCACTTAATGATCCAAAATGTTTTTCACCATGATTGATTTCTGAACAAGTAAATTACTGAACTGCAAATAATATATTGAAAGATTTTTCTAGAATGATGTTCTGATGTGTTTCGGGCAATCAACTTTTAGAACGTCAAAGGGGCTACTTAAGGGTTGACAAACGGTTCAGTGAGCTCGTCCCACCGTGGCCGCCCAACCCGTCTCGCCCCAGGTTGCCCCAGTGCCAACTGACACTGCATTAATACATAACAAATCACGCCACGCCCACCCGTGCCCGCCCACTCACGCCACGTGTTGAAATATAGCTCTCAGTCGCCCACGCGTTTTTACATAAATATTTTACGAAGTGCGGAAATATTTCAGCGAATTATAAAATGCATAACCCCCCACCAGATAAATATATCGCGTACACGGTACGCTGGAAAAAGGAAAGAAATTTCACGTGGATAGCCTCTTTTGGAAGCTACAGTTTGAACTCTTGGTGGAAAAGTACAGATTGGGAACGATAACCGTTGTTAATACTTGAATCTGCCTGTCACGCAAAAAACATCAGATTAATCTTTACGTATCGGAAAGGAGATAAAGAGAAATCGTGTTCCGTCAGAGAGAAAATTGTGATTTAAATACTTCGCACGGGAGGAACAGAACGACAAGTGAATATACAAACACGGTGAAAATAAGTATTAGGTATTTAGTTTGATTGTCACCCTATATTGTAAACAATATAGCATACATTTAAGAAAAGTAACTTGTCATTATTTTATGTCTGCAAACTACATGCAAAATTTTACGTCAATTTAAACTACAGTCGTTTTTTCATTCGCCGATAGACTATAACAGAAAGAAAAGTGTAAAAAATGAATTTATTACCAAGAGTTATGTATTAACATTGTTAATTTTCGACTTAATTGTTGTGAATATACAAACATTTGTCGTATCTCTGAACAAACTTTCCGATTTTCTCTTAGTCGAATAGTGTTGTCACTGTGACGTGAAATAGGCCGGAACTTTGCTTTAAATCTCGTAATTGACATAAATAATCATCTCGTAATAAACATAAATAAACTATAGAACTTTCAAATCACCCCCTTCTCCGGGTGAAATTCAATGGTTATTAATACTTTTTTTTAAATCATCGATATTTAATTACATCTGTGGTTTTGGTTCGATGTTTTATTAACATCAGTGTTTCATTTTGGGTATCGATATTTAAAAACATCGATGCCGCATTCCCACCAGGCAGCTGTCACTTGGCGGAAGCGTCAATAATATGAGCCTTCTTCACATGCCAACAGTTGAATTGGAATGAATTTGCCTTATTTTACGTGATGAGACTCAGGCCATGAGGCTTGCTTTTCCGTCTGACCACGCAAATTTCGTTACGCTCCTTTCAGCAAACATGGGAGAAAGAAGGTATTACTTGGGTGACGAAACAGCGATTTGAATTTAGCTCAGAGGCATCATTTAGGCTTGAGGATCTTTTACATGCAGTAAATGTACTAACATGGGACAGCCGGCTTTACTTCACCTCCGAAGGAAGGCGTACGAAGTATTTTTTCGCCCTTAAAAATCCACGGCTTTGATCGGGTTCAAACCCGCAAACTTGGGAATAGCAGTCCGATACGCTAACCGATACACTATCGCCGCCGCCAAGTCCAGCTCAAATAGGAGTTATAATGTCGGTAATGGCAAGGGCTATGGTATGAATGATGCAAAACCGCCCTATGCGCATCCGGAAATCCTCTAAGGTGTCTACTACTTTAATGGCTCGATTGGAGGTTGAAAAATCTGCCCTCGTATTACATCCAAAAGATAGCATCGGCTAGAAGAATGTATGATGGAGTAGGTTGGCATACCTGGCTGATTCCAATTAATGCTGAAATGTCTAAAGAAACGACGATCGTTTTCGTACGGGCAGTATGAATAAAACGAATCAATAGCGTATGCTCGTTCCTAACGAGTTCACCTCCCCAGTAGATTTGCAGAATAAGCAGTCACTGGCGCTTCCAACCGTTCTCGTGTTCTGTTCAGTTTTTCTGCGAACGACGTGGCCATTGTACCTAACGAAAATGCTGTCATGAACCACCGGATGATGTAGCTCAACGTGAACATTGTCACTGTGCCTGCAGCGATTATGAATGACAGGTCTTAGAGTTCGAGTCACAACAGTGACCAATTTTCAACACTAGCTAGGAAGGTGGGTCGAATACAGCCACTGTTTGGAAGGATATTCTACCTGCGGCTTCCTTTGATCAATTGTTTCTCGCGATTGCTCTAATCAATATCATGTGAATGCCGAAGAAGTACCCTAAGACATGTACCAAGAGCCGTGCGCGATATTTCCTTCCCATTTGTGGTCCTCTTTAACTTACATAAACACGCACTACACAACCACACAGTTTTAACTATTTACGGTAAAGTATAATCTACTTGTTGTATTAAACAGTTTACGTGGGCGAATATCTACGTAATCACATTGTCAAATTTCGTAAGTACTAGCATCAATAGATTTTCTACATGGCATACCGTCTCATTCTTGTATTGAATCTTACTTTTTAATTTATCCAATACTCATCAATTCTATATTTTTAAAATATTAAGGTAGGGGCTTGTTGTTCTTATCCGAGTTTTCTTGTATTTATCCCAATTTTATCACGTACATTAAAACGCATTCGTGACATGGCTACTGCTCGTTATTCTCTCTTTGCTCTCTACATTCTCAATGCCGACCTTCTGAAAGCCTTCACACACATAAAAAATAATTTTGATCAACATATTCAAAGGTTGGAAGAGGTCGTTCTCTACAAAGGCGGTTAGGTACATGTTGGCAACACTGCGAATTTTCCTAACCGTGCACCCGAGACTACACAGAAATCACAGACACCACATCCAGTGGAAACAAATTTAGAGTTATAGATTACGAAACAGATATTCCTCGCTGTTCTGATTCTCACAACCGTTCTCTACCATCGACAAATACATGCCCAAACCAACGCAAACACGCTAGGAAGAGCGTCAAAACCAAAACACGTAAAGTTGCGCTTGAAAACAAAGATATTTCTACGGAGTCTAAAAAATAGGAACTTGTTTTAGCTGACAGCCATGGTCGCCATGTTTACTCCATTCTCAGTAGGAAGTTACCCTCCAACATCTCAGTCTCATCTATTCTTAAATCAAACGGGAGGTTTGCAGATGCGACTGCAGAGTTGGACACCCACACGAAGACACTGACCAATCAGGACACAGTCATTATCATAGAAGGGAAGAATAACATTAATTTGGGCGGTAATTTTGCACCTGAACCAATTACAATTACAATCTTCCGCCCAAAATAATAACATTGTAGTATCGACTCTGCCCTTCTGGTACAACAGACCAACACTATGCAGCGAGATTAAGCACGGAAACCAACAATTAAAACTGCAACTGAGAGAAACAAACGTCACACTTTTTTAAATTAATTTCCTCTCAGCAAAACAATTCACCCGGCATGGTCTTCACATGAACCTTGCTGGAAAACATGCAGTCGGTAACAAGCTTGCACAATACATCATCAACTCTAGTCCTACGCAGTCTCCTGCCAAAAATCCATCCCTTTCACCTTCCTTACGTTCTTCACCAGCCATCCTTATTTCGAACCCTCTTACCTCCTCCTCTGAACGTACTCCCGTTTTTTCATTACCTATACCAAGATTAAGCAACTTTTCGGAAAAGGCAACAAGAATGAAATTCAAAATTATCAGCCAATTCCTCTTCAGTGAGTTTTTTCAAAAATATTAGAGAGACATTTTTTACGTACGAATGGAAACCTTTCACGACGCGCTTTCAGATTACCAACATGAATTTAAGAAATCAAAATCTACGAAAACAGTCATATTCTCTTTCGTTAAAAATCTTGCCTCATCATTGGATCAAAACGAAGCACCTATTGGATTATTTTTAGATCTTTGTAAAGATAATGACGTCATTGATCATGATATTTTACTTTCTATGGCGGCGGTGTCCACCACAGCAAAAAGCGTGCCGCAGAGTCGGCGTGCTGTGACGTCAGCAAGCGTAAACTAGCAGCCGAGCAAAGAAGGAGCTGGCCAATGGGGACGGAACGGCCGGCGCGTGAAGCCTCTACGAGGAGGCGAGTCTTCAGCGCGCAGGAAGATATAACGGGCGGCCGCCGGGGCAGCGGTAGAACAGTGTACCGAGTGTAATTTGAAAGTTGATAGTGTTGAGTATAGTGATTGTGACCCGGCAGTGTACTAGGCGATTCCGACTGATTAATTGTGCGACTTCGGCTTTGGACTTGGACTGCTACAGGAACATCTGGTGACTCGCCTATGTTATATTGGTTTCTCTCTCTTTTGGATTTTGGTACATTTTGTAACGACAGCGAAACTGTAATAAAAATCTTGTTATTGTTAACTTGCTGTTTTCCATACATAAAACTTTCAAAATTACCTTCACATGGAATCCGTGGTATTGCTCTAGAATGGTTACGTTCGTATCTCAAACAACAATCTCAGAGAGTAGAAATATCTTTCTGGAATAATGGAACATTATGTACACACCTTTCTGATTCTTTGCCAAATTGCACGTGGAGTCAGGGATAGATTTTAGGCTCTATTCTCTTCCTACTATACGTAAACGATATGCCCTTGACGATTCGAAACGGAAGAACAGTTCTCTTGGTGGATGATACGAACATTCTTTGCAATAAAGAAACAGTAAATAATACAATATCAGATGTTTTAAATTGGTTTCGAAATAAAAAAAAATTAATAGCAAATGAAAAGAAAACGGTTTTAATGCAGTTTTCCATTTCAAATAAACAATTCTGTACTTCGTTGAAAATGAACGGAGTTCCATTGACTGATGGGCGACAAACTTTTTAGGTCTCTCAATTCAGTCAAACCTTAAATGGAACATCCATTTAAATGAATTGCACACAAAACTAAGTTCATTATGCTACGCGTTCAGAATTCTTTCCAATTCAGCCTTCATACTGCTCGTTGTGTATACTTCACCAATGTTCATTCCCACCTGAGATATGGCATAATATCCTAAGGAAATACATCTTATAGTACCGAGACTTTTAGATTACAAAAAAGAATTGTACCAATGATAACCAAATCCCAGCCACGTGATTCTTGTAAGCCTCTCTTTCTTAATCTAGGAATATTACCATTACGTTGTCTGTTGATTTACGAATCAGTGGTTTTTGTCAAAAATGACTTGCTTAAGGGCGGGAATATATTTTAAGAAAACGCCGATGTCTACTACTACAACACTCGACGTAGAAATCATATTCATCTGGTGACAGTTTCAACAGTTCATTACAAAAAATTCACATACAATACCTGTACATTATTTTACATATTATCAGATGACATTAACGATTAAATTCGATAGAAAAGTTTGTCTCAAGTAAAATTTTTTCTGCTGCTTAACTGTTTCTATAGAATTAGAGACTATACTGAGCATAAAAAATAATGTAACACTAATTTTAACAGTGATATTTAATGTATTATTTCCATTTAAACTGTATAATTCCAATTGAAATGATTGAAGGCGTTGTCATTGTCAACAATACTATTGTCTAGTATTGTTGACAATGACAACGGCTTCAATCATTTCAATTATGTAAATGTCAACTATAACTCACCACTAAACCAATATGTATAATTCCAAACAAACTAACAAGTATTGTATTGTGCAGCTGTCGGGTCAATGACCCCCATCTCGATCAGGTTTTTCATCCAGTTTCCCTCATCCATTGACCAAATGCTGAGATGGCCCCTTGTTTTGCATAAATGTAACTTCATTTTCTGTGCACGTCTTCTAAAATTCAGTGGGAAATATGATTATTCAAATTATCGTTTCCATGTTGTTGCGGCAGGAAGTATTATTCCTTGACAAAGGACATGACGGATAACAGCCCACAATTTATTTCTGATTTATCCTTGGAAATAGATTTTATTACATTGGAGAGAATATTTTGTGAACAATCCTTGCAAACAACGCTCATCATCTTTCTCTATTCAAAATTCAAGTAGTATGTGGCTTAGGGTAGGGATCACAGAATTTTGAAAACGTGCCCAGAATTCATTTCTCCCCATAGCACGTCACTCACAGTTTTTAACTATTTTTGGCGTAAAATAAATAAATAAATCACGTCGGGATCTTAATTCCCTGCTGGAAGATATGTAAACAGATGATATTTTAGCGCCATTTGATGCTAGGTAGGATTAGGCCAGCGAACCTACTTTGAAATTGATTTAGTCAAAGAACAGTAGAAAGTTGTAACTAAGAAATAAAAGAGATCACCTTCGTCAATATATTATTTACATATAACATATTGTAATATGTTGAAGATGTCCTCTTTTATTTCTTCTCATAAGAACTTCAACAACACCAAGTGAGAATTCCCACAATACTTGTAACTAAGGCAGTACGTGATATACGAGGGGGAAGTAGAATATGTGAATGTTTTCTTGAGGTTGAGAACCTTTTCTCTATCTTTTATCCATATACAATTGAATGAGGAATAATAGTTCCATTAAAGCGAGGTTAGCAACATTTGAAAACCAGCCATCTTCGCTTCCGAGTTACAGATCACTTACTGGCAACGTGCAAACGAAGTACAGGTATGATATGTTTTAGTGCTGCTAACATAGTAACTCCACACCTGGCTCTACTATTAACACAACTATCAAAGGGAGGGCTCCACAAAACGTGCCCATAATAAAGATAAAATCAATATAATAAATAGAAAGCACATAATAAATAAATAAATTAATAAATTTATTCATTTGTGTTCAGAAGCAAAATATGTGGCCATATCCGCAATTTCTCAATGGATGTGGAAAACAGGACTTAAATGAGGGAGCGATGGGACCCGGAGGGGTGACTTAGGGCACCTGCCGGTGAAGTGGCAAAGACTTACTCTAATTTTACTAGCCTATTAGAAAGTTTTTATCGATTAAAAATACAATGCCTAATGACTCCTTTACGAAGTGGTACATACTATTTTCATTAATTTGCAATATTTTGGACCTGGTAGGCAAATTCAAAATATTAAAATGGTTGTCTCGGTCAGCAGAATAAGGCAAGTCGTTTAATAATGTAGTGAACTGTGGAGTATATTTTACCAACAAAACTGCATTTTCAATATTGGAATTTTTTATCGTCGGTATATATTATTTTAATATTATTTTTAATAAACAGACATTTATCAGGAATTTGTTTCGACCGATCTCACCTTTTCCGCTTTTATTCTTCTACACCAGAATCAATGTAGTTATGTGATTATATATTACAATGAAAATGCATAGATTGTAGATAGTCTTGATATATATTTCGTTTTAATTTAATTTTTATTGGGAACATGGAAATAAAAGAGTTAATAAAACGTCTAAATAAGGCAAATTTATGTTACTTCAACCCCGCATTAAAACCATCTTGACGCCAAGTTACGATAATTTTCCAAGCTCTATGCCCCTCTATGCCTCTATGCTTAAATATTAGAAAGCATAGAACACCACCGACAGATTTCTAATCTCCTGCTTTCACTAAAACGAGATTGCAGACAACTTTAAAATCGCCCGTCATTCTGCCCAGCCTTTATAATTCAGTATTTGCCCTTTCTCAGCGCTCGCTGAGCTTTCTTGCAGCAATATATCACTTTATGAATATCGATCCTTCCCAGTCTTCATCTCCTGGACAGATTGGAAGAACAGAAAAGAATCTTCTCCTGGGGCGAAGCTTATTCAAAGCCAGCCTGTTCCATTGGCGATTGCGTGTTTCTTCCTTAATAATGCAAATGGATAAGAATACATCGACGTTGCTACCGAAAGTTATTAAAAGAAAGAAATCTCCCAGCGAATTAGACGGAAGTGAACACGCGAAAATGTTATAAAACACGATTTTTAAACTTGAACGGCCCGCATATTTCTGCTTTATAATTGCCGACCTACTGAAAGAATAAAAATATTAATGGCACTACTTAAAAAGTAAGGCTGCATAAAAACATTAAATTTCGCGAGAATCATGGCAAAGAGTTCAAACAGGTCAGAAAAATATTTCACAGCAAAACCTAACATCTAGTTTCATACCGTGAAACACAACTTCTTAAATCACATACTGTAACTTATTTGGATAGGTCAAAAGAAGTAATCTTCCAAAATACAAATGTATTTACTTTAAATACAGATCTTACATTTCCAAATACATGTGCCAAGGTGATTGCTTGGGTGAGCGTTTCGTTTTAATTTATTTGACTGTATTATTTCATTTTATCGTTTTCTAGATTCGCATAATTCTTCTGAATATACCTTTTTTATATAATATCTGATAGGGAGCACCGATGAAGAGGTAAAAAGTCTCGAAACATTTTTTCATTAAATGTTAGCTTTTTTATAATCCTTTCATACATGTGAATAATACGTAAATTGGTCGACGTTCATAATTACAATGATTGAAGAAGATACGCATTAGTATTTCTTCATTAATACAGTTGATATCCGTAAAACACTTCAAATATGAATGCCAAATCCAGAGCTAAAATTATTAAGACGTCATATTTCTAACCAGTTATCTACGAAATTTATGGCTAAGTATTGGTATGGAATTCAACTTTATTAACATGGTTACAACCAAGGGCTTGATTTCTGGCCGAACGCGACGGAACGGCATCCCGTTACCTCGAGAATAATTATTAAATTATATTACAAACATCTCTATTAAATTAATAGTTAATTTGGGGCGCGTTGCTGGATCTAACCTTTTAGAAATCAAGCACTGGCTACAACTTTTTTGTTTTAATTAACTGTTGAATTTTTAAAAAGACTGAATCACAGCGTTTCGAACATACTAGGGGGAATTGGCGATTTTCCTTAACATTTTCGATTGAAATATTTTTACTATTTGGATATGAGATTTGCTTCTGATGCCTCGAAACATGTATGAAGGAAATGTAATATGTGTATTTTTTATTGTTTACTTGTCATTCACAAATACACGTGATATACTAGCGGTGTTACTAATTGAAAGAACTATTACAATAACAAGTATTCCAAAGTCATTACAAATTTACGTAAGCAAATATCAGGAAATAAATTATAGATTGGGAAAACAAGAAATATTATGCTGAGGAATAAGTCTTTGGCTCAACGAAAGGAACGGAAATGTGGGAATAAAAAAGTAACCACAAAATATACCAGAACAGAAAAAAATGGGAATTTATTAAGAAAATGGAAAGTAGTAATCCTACAATTTCCTTACCTTCTCCAACAACCAATCAGAGTTTTTGGCTCTACGAACGCATTTTTTAAACATTTTATTGGTGCTAAATAATTTTGAAAAAATTAAATGTTGGCGTTCTTGAAAAATATCAATAGACTGGATGAACCTCAAACTAAAGAAAACGGATTCAGAAACCTTGCAAAAAGAAGTCACCAAGAGAATTTAGTATTTATTTTTCTAAACAAACAATAAAAAATATATGTGATGTATGGGGGAGAAGGTCTTCTGTGCACGTTTTTTTCAGTAACTGATTCCCTCCCCAACATTTCAACTGTAATTAGTGGAAATATGAAAAAAGGTTTTAAAAAATTATTACTAATAACAATACAATTTTAGATATTTATTTAGTTAAAAACAGTTAAAGAATATATGTGATGTATTGGAGAGAAATCATTTAAATCATTTTAAAAACGTGAGATTACCATCATTTAAAAAACTAGACATTTTCGTTCGTGAGTAATAGAAAACTTTTTGCAACGGTAGATTACTGTACCGTAGATTTTATTTCTCTACATTGCTAACAAAATGGTAACTCACCCTCTGCTCTACTACCACTACAAGCAAAGTGAGAGCTCAACAAAACGTGCGCATTGTGAAGCTACATTTACATGAATTTCTTGTAGTGCTCTGTTGATACTGATACTTGATTAACATGATTTCTACGACGTGTGTTGTAATTATAAATATCATTATTACATGAAAACATGTTCCCACCGTTAAGTAAGTCAGTTTTGACAAATCGCGACCCTGAAGTAAAAAAGGTTCTTTCTGCACCGCAGTAAATTTTACAGGAGAGCGTTTTAAAGTGTTGCCCCTCTGTAAAACAAAATCTATTATGTTAAATGTATTCAAATTTCGTTAGTATATTTGACATCCTAGTACAAAACTGTAGACTGGCAATTATTCTAAAAGCAAAATAACTTTAGTAGAAACCAAGACACAATTTTTACAGATAGAACTTTTTTTTACTCTCAACATTTATTTTCAAGTTCTGAAAAAATGGTTCTTTCTTTCTTGGTAGGAAAATTAAACAGGAATATTACTTAAATAATTGCAACTATCAATGTACTCTCAATGTGAAGATTCCAAGCTCAATGAAAAGACGCTTGCAGGGAACACATAGATGGCATTTTTTCATTAGTCGGTAATTTTATGTAATTTTGTGTAATTTTATATTGGAATCTAAATGTCTGGGCACGAAAGAATGAGCTTCCCCAGAATATTATGCCATATCTCAGGCGGGAATGTACATTTGCAAAATACACGCAACGAGCTGCATAAAGGCTGACCGAATTTTTAAAAGAATTCTGAATGTGTAACAATGAATTTAATTTAGTGTTTAATTCTGATATATGTACATTCCATTTGAGGGGAGACTTAGAAATTTTGTTACCTTAAAATCAGCTAATGGCATCTTGTTCGTTTTCAATGGAGCATACGATTGCTGATTTGAAACGCAAAACTGCATTGAGACATTGAGAAAGTGTTTTCTTCGTTAAATATTAATTTGTTTTTACAAAACTAATTTGAAAGTTCTGAAATTGTACTAGTTATGGTTTCTTTTTTGCAAAGAACATTCGTGTCATCGGCAAACACAACTGTTCTTCCACTTTTAATAGACGAGGGCATCGTTTACGTATAACAGAAAGAGGATATGACCTAATATCGAACTTTGTGGGACCACATGTTCAATTGGCAAAGAATGGAAAAGAATAACGTGCTTTCGTGCCAGTAGGGTATTCCTACTCTTTGGGATCGATGTGTAAGGTACGATGTTATCCAATCGAGGCCAATGTCACGAATTCCTTAAGGTAATTTTGAGAGCAAGATGTTATGGTTAATAACATAAAAAACTTTCGAAAGATCTAAAAATATCCTAATAGGTTCTTCATTTTGGTCCATTGATGTAGCAACATCTTTAAAAAAAGAAAAAAATGGCAGTTTCCGTAGGTGTTTGATTTTCTAAAACAATGTTGCGAATCTGAAAACTCTTTGCTTTTCCTAAGAAAAGTTTCCATTTGGTAATAGAAAAGCCTCTCTAATGTTTTTGAGAAAACTGACAAAAGAGAAATTGGCCGGTAAGTTTGAATTTCATGTTTGTTCCCTTTTTTGAAAAGTGGCTTACTTTTTGCTGTTTTGAAAATATCTGGAAATATTCCTGTGCGCAAGGAAGGATTGAAAATGTAAGGTGTATATTGCAGGTGTACACGTTTTTAATAAACAATACGGAAATTCATGTAAGCCAGATTAGTATTTTTTAGTCTTCTGACTATTCAGAGGATTTCGTTGGAAGAAGTTTCGGCAATAAACATCGTGCCGAAATTTTTTTGAGGAGCAAATAATGTTGAATTTTGTGGTTTTAGTGCCTTCGTGAGACCAACCGCAATTCTAGAAAAGAGATGGTTGAAGAGATTCGCAACTTTCTCTAGATTACTTGTTTCTCTTTCATTATCCTTGAAAGCAACATTCTCTACGAAATATCATGATGACGTGGTCGCATTTTTTACGATATTCCACATTGTTGTAGTTTTATTTTTAGCGTTCAAAATAGCATAATTATTTTTCATTATTTTTGCCTGAACTATTACCTTCCTTAAAATTCTTTTATATTCTCGGAAGTAGAAATGGAAACCGGGTCATACGTTATGATGTTTAGAAATAAAGTAGAGCGTACATTTGTTTTTACACGATGTTCTAATTCCTTGTGTGATCCAAGTATTACTTTCTCGTGAAATGTTTAATTTTCTCTTTTTAATAGGAAGAACATATAGGATGAACAAAACCATTAATACATGGAATTGGTCAACAAATTTTAAAAACACAGTGGGGATATTATGTACATTCTAGCGAAGCGAAGGAAATAAAAATGTACTAATTTGTATATAGATTTTGCATCAATAATTTGAATACGTTAAACGTAATTAATTAAAATGAGTAAATAAAATTATTTTTTGTCTTTATAGAGGTGAATAATATACCACGACCATAAAAAGCGAAAAACAATTAATTTCCATATTGAATGGTGTTCTCAGAATTGTAAATGAAAAGAGGCAGCGAGACAATTTTTTTTAATAATACAAATGTTGCTGTACATTTTTTACTCGATGTTCATCATTCGTTGCATGTTAAATAATGGAATTTGAATGCAGACAATAGATGCTGCTAACATGTCAGTTCGCAATGATGAATTAAACACAATATCAACAATATGCCATATGTGTTTTCTGAGGATGAGATAAAAAGTACTGTAAGTTTGCTGAAAACATAACGTGATTATTGATTGATAGTGTAACCTCTCCTCAGGTTGTCTATTAAATATTCATGAAATCGGGGCTCTTTATCAATGAAGATTTTGAAAAAAAAACACAAAGTCATAGTCACAGATTATTTATAATTGGACGTTTTGTTTAACATTTACCAAAATACAGAATGTATTCCACAAACAATGATCAAAAACACAAACATTACACAATATAAAAAAACATTCCCAAAACCACACAAACAAGTTTCACTCAAATTTAAACAAAGCTTTGTTTGCTTCTGGAGACAATCATTTGTCCATTTGCTAGTTTTTTTATGACTAAAGCAAGAATTGAACACAAGCACTAATCAGATTTCAAAAAAAAATAAAGAATGATATGATAGTAACGTAATATTCACTCAATATTATCACATTCCTAATTGCTCTAATAAACTGGTGTATAAGTATAAAAACACTGAATTATTATTTTCTTTAGGTGCAGAATTAATTGCAGGTTTTTTTCTTAAATGACTCTTAAAATACATTCCACCTTGAAGATCTAAATGGAACAAGTGAATGCCTCTTTAGAATACTTTTCTGTTTCAATGTTAACAACACAAAGACTTTTAAATCAGAAAATAAACTCCACATAACAAATACATGTAATCCCTTCTGAGATCAACATGAACACATTCTTGAAAATTTACAAGCGTTTAAATGTTAGGCTGATATACGTATAGAAATGTAACCCATTATGACTTTTCTGTCATATTAAACTTTTACATAATCAGTATAATAGGATAAACGATCTAGTCTTGCACTCTTTAAGAGAATTATACAAGCAAATATGAAGCATAAATATGAATGTCTCATTCCATAATACTCTGAATTTTACACAATGCCTAATTTGCAATACTTAATAGTCACATAGTAAATACAATTACATTCTTTAATACTCTCGTTTTGTTCAGAAGGAACTGTGATTCGTTACGCACACTATTACAGACCACATGTTCCACGTACCATTGCACAAGCGGAAACAGTTTGTAAATGTTAACCTCTAGTTACAAAACTTCTTGCAATCTGTCTTCTTTTAAACGAGTCTATTGAATGTTTATGATACTATTTAACGGAAACTGTATTTTCTGACACAATGCATTCTATCAACCGAAGAACTGATCACAGTCTCTATTGAATTAACAAAATGTACAGTACAAATACCTTTTTTTTAAGATAACCTCCTTCTACGCCGTCTCCAATGCAACAAGAACGTTTCCCTCTCGTTTTTCTGCCTAGTGACGTCTCAACGGACGGTTGAGGAGAACCCCTCCCTATCTCCGATACACCCCTTTTTCTTGGAATAAACTGGTGTCGTCATAGTGGCAGCGGCGGCGCCAAATTCGTTTGTTGAACATTCGAATAGTCACAATTGAGTCACAGTCGAATATTTATGATGCATTAAATATATGGATATATCATAAATGTACTGGCGAACTATTTCATAAAGCATGTTTGTCACCAATATGAAATTTAATTTCTTATAAAAGCTATAATATTTATTCACATACATGCGATTATAATATAAATTAAATCATTATGACGCTTTGATAATTAATCATTGCGCAATGTCCCAACTACCATTCTCTTTTCTTAAAGAAGTGCTCTGATTTGTTGAAATTATGTTCCAACGATATGTGTTTTCTTATTTTCACTGCTATACGTTAGGTCATCCATCATCCCTCGTCATAGCAGCTATTTGGGTACACACATACCCAAAAAGCAGAACCCATTGCTGGGTGCCACACATGCTTTAAGATTGAGCAGATGCAAAAAATAAATATATTTGTTTCGGGGCAGAAATGTTTTCCTTAATTAAGATGTTTGTTTCTACATAGGAGTTATGACGAGGTAAAATTTAGATAAAATTACAACTAGTAGAGCTACAACAGCACATACTTTCCCGTATTTTATTTTTATTTTTCGGAATTTCAAAGAGTTCAACGAAAATGAAACCGGTGCCATTCTTTTAAAGGTTCTTTCTTGTATCTGTGGAAACATTTTAAAGAAAAAAATTCGACCGTTTCTTCATAATTGTTTTAATTGCATTCATTTCAAGCAAAAATTACGCAAAATTTATTCGTTTCTTCAAAAAATTCTACATGACCTTTTTCAAAGAGTTAATTTTTTTACAACAGATTTTGTCTAAGGCAAAAATCTGTATTTTCAATTTTGTAGTTTTGAAATGTTTACATTTTGCAATTTTCGCAAAAAAAAGAGATCGCCGAAAATGTAACTAGCGCCATATATTTTACCGTCCATTGATACGTATAAGGAGAAAACTTAAAGATTGAAGCGTTTTCGAGAAAAAAAATGTTTAAAAGCAAATTTAAAATTACCGATATTTCAAGCAGAATCGCACGAAAACTACTCATATTTTCGAAAAATTGAATATGACCTAAAATCAAGATATGTCTTTGAAGGACATATTTCATTTAGAAAAAAATCTATCTTCAATATTATAATTGCAAGGAGATGCCCCAAAATATTGCATTTTTGCAATATTAAAAAATCTGAGATTTCAGCATAAATTAAACCTTCACCTATCTTACGCCTGTCATACGAGCGTTACGATGACGCTCGTTAAATAAAGCGCGTCGTATATTAACACCGTAAATTATACGAATCACACGAGCGCTCTTCGCTGGTCGGCATACAATACACAGCAACGCCCCTGTGCCACCGACCTTAAGCTTCCTTTACGCTATCCGACGACAAACTTTAATCTAAAAACTAGGAGCCATTTTTGAGAAAATTTTGAAAAAGGTTTCGAGGCTTAATGAGAAGAACCCTCAGAAAGAAAAATATCCTTTTGAAACTCTCAAAGCCTCGAGTTAGTTCAGATTGCTTGGTTAGTTGGTTGGTTGTTTGGTTGTTTGTTTGTTTGTTTGGTTGGTTGGTTAGTGACTCCAGGCTACGCTAGCGTTGACGTTGACCACAGCAGACGTTTTGCACTCAATCGAATTTTTGGTATCAAGCACTCACAAAATAGATGCCGGATATACCACGTGTTAGAGGAAGTAATTTACTACACAGCCAGGAAACAACGAAACTTCGAACATAAGTTCTTAAGACAATTTTAAGCACACTTTTTTAAATAAAATGCTTCGATATTTCGAATGGCTGAGCCGCAAAGAGCACTCAAAAGTTGGTTTGAAAACACTTTCTATGGAAATATTTGCATTTCAAAAACATATAAACACTCCTTAAACATATAAATTGTTTATTGTTTACAAAACAAATGAATATATTTGTTTGCAAAGAAAAATTAACACAAATAAAAAATCCTCCAATTTACACAATTCAATTGCTTTGTTATCAATAACCAGAGAACACAAATCAACACAATCGCACAGAGGCACCTCTAAGTGAAGGAGTCGTTAAATCCAAGAGCATTTCGCGTAGAAATTTTGCATTTGACCCTACGAATACCTGTGGGAGACAAGGTAAATTCAAAACTGGCAAGACTGAGCAGTTGTCATTGCATTGTTTTAGCTAGATAATACCTCAATTAATGTACCAATACGTCCTTTTAGAAACATGAATATTCATAAAAAAATTGCTCATCACGCTTCATCCATCTATTTCTGTGTTTTCTTGTATAATTTGAAGTTCGTTCCATTCAAACGACCAGCGAGAACACAACGGTAAAACTGTTGCGACGGAACAAAATACAAATATGTTGTATGCGAATTAAAACTGCAAATATATATTATAAGCTTCAATAGCATTTAGAGGGGTTCAAAATGATCACACACTGCCAATGAACAGGTGTTGAGAAACTTAATATAACGAATTTACCCATATAATATTTGTTCCTGATTGAGAAGCAATTCATTATGCATAATGCACCGATACTTGGCAGGTCACGATCTCTCGAAGTCAAAAGCATTTCGTTTATCTGACGCACGCCCCTCCAAGATTCGTTGCATGAAATTTCCCACCAATAATTAGAGAAATATAATCGTCGCCTCCCTACGTGCTTTCAAAGAAGATAACATTGTTTCTAAGTCACTTTGAAAAGTAAAAGTAAAAGTAGAAATGATAACTATGTTAAACTTCTTTTAGATATTATAAATCGTAGAAAAAGTACTGCACCTTCTGCGATTACTCATGTGAGTGTGTAATCAAAGTTACGTACGATACTTCTATACTCGTGTAATAATACCTATCATTACATTATCGTGTCTTAACATTTTATAATATTCACCGGCATTCACCTCCCGCCCTTTCACCTGGCATTATAATCAATTGAAAACTTTACATTTTGTCCAAGTTATTGAGAAATTTTCGGCAATGAATGAATAAAATGAATGAATGAATGAATGAATGCCTCATTTTACGTGACGAGACTCAGACCATGAGGCCTGCTCTTCCGTCTGACCACGAAGTAATGAAGCTGTCAAGCGCCATTTTAGAAAACGTTTTTAGATGGTAGTAAAATATTTCTAAAATTCCCTGCAGGCAATACGCAATAACCAACCATCAAACAGAAACTAATTATTTTAATGTAATATTAATGCACCAATTACCAGTTCAACTGTAACTCTAAAACACTTAATATTCCCGTAACAAATATTATATTTCAGCTGCTGTGTCAATGACTGGAACTCAATCCTCTGAGCAGCTAGGCCGCGCCAACAACTGCCCTCTTATCAGCCCTCTCCGATGACAGCGTTAGTCACGCGTCTGTCGTGGGACAACAGCGCCATGGAGAACGTGGCGGCGGTGAGGGCGGTGGCGTCGCGGCGACCGGCGTGGGCAGGCAGGGGGGCGGCGTCGACACCAATTCCGCTCGCCCCACGGCCGGCTGGACGGCGGCTGGACGGCCGTCCGGGGGGCGCGCCGAGTGGACGGCAGGCTGCGTACCACGGGCCGCGTCGCGTCCCTCCGCCCCGCCCTGCTCCGTCGCCCCGCGCCGCTCATTTCCACGGAATCAAATCCACCTGCGCGAATTATGCATGCACGGCGCGCAGTCGCTGAGCGCGTCCCGCTCCCGCCCCGCCCCCGCCCCGCCCCGCCCCAACCCAGCCTCTGACTCGCTCCCTCCACGCCCCGCCCCGCCCCTGCCTAGCTCCACCCCCTACCCGCCCCCGCCTCGCCCCGCCCAGCCCCAACCCAGTCCCTGCCTCGCCCCCTCCACGCCCCGCCTCGCCCCTGCCTAGCTCCGTCCCCTACCTGCCCCCGCCCGCCCCCGCCCAGCCCCAACCCATTCCCTGCCTAGCTCCGCCCCCTACCCGCCCCCGCCAGCCCCCGCCCAGCCCCAACCCAGCCTCTGCCTCGCCCCCTCCACGCGCGCCCCACCCCCGCCCGCCCCTGCCTAGCTCCGTCCCCTACCCGCCCGCCACGCTCCGCCCAGCCCCAACCCAGTCCCTGCCTCGCCCCATCTACACCGTCCCACCCCCCCGCCCCTGCCTAGCTCCACCCCCACCCGCCCCCTCCCCGCCCATGACCAGCTCCGCCCTCTACCCGCCCCCGCCCCGCCCCAGACACGCTCCGCACCTGCATCGCTCCCGCCTCGTCCAAACGCCCAGCCCCGCCCCCCTCCGAGCGACCCCGCCTCTTCATGCACCGGGCTCTGCTCCTACCCCTCTAACTGGGAGATCCAACGGTTCGAGTCCCGTCGTCTACACTAGGTACTAGCACTACTAGTTCCAAGTCAATCGTAGACCGGGGAAACTTCTAGCAATCGGTTGCATTGATCAGTAATTTTTGGCGGTTTCTCTAAAAAATAACAGGTGAATGCCGGAGCAGCAGTAGCCAGACGGGCCATGGAGCGCGCGCAATATTTCCTTGCTCTTTCATGCACTGCACTACCCCTCATGTCGGAAGATCGGTCAGGAGATTCCAGGTTGTATCGATTGGGTTGGTGCCCCACCGGGGAGATACCTGGCATCCACTCCTGTTAACTACCGGGAGAGGTGCACCAGTGCATCAACTGGTGACACTGCAGTGCTTCTGACCGGTAGGTTCGAATGCTGACAGTAGGAAGGATTTTCGACATTGCCTTGTCAGCTAGGTCGAATACTGTCACTATCTGGAGGAGAATTCTAGTGGCCGGCTGCTCTGATCGGTAGTTTTCCGTGGCTTCTCCGATCGACACCAGGGGAATGCCGAAGTAGTACCCTAGCAAATAGCCCACGGAGCGCGCGCGATCTTTCCTTCCTCTTCCTTGTCCTATCCTTACCCCTTACACCCACTTACACTAACATGCCCTACACTACCACACATACCGGGAGACCGGTCGGGAGCTGTACCCGTAGAGCTTGTCCTGACCAGGACGGTGCCTCCCTGGTGGTAGATATCAGGTTGAGGAAAACCCGCAAACACGCAAACCGATAGTAGGTCATCGCCGGATATCGCGATCCAGCAGGGGAAGACCACAGCTACCTCCTAAGAAAAACATGCACTATACATACGGGACTCATGACCTCATTAGTTGGCGTCGCCGAAATCACAAACAACCAAGGAACAAACCAACCATCGTGTTAACGCATCTTCCCGACGTATTCCGTTTCGCCCTTTACCTCTTCTTCTTAGTCCCGCTTCTCACGCGTACTCCCGTCATCTCGGTTAACTCTTGGCTGCTTCGCTCCGCTTCGATCCGCGCCGGCTCGCACCGTCCCTCCCCCGCACACGTAGCTACATCGCACCCGCTGGGCCCGCGTGCGCCTCATCCCTCCCCACACTAACCATTTTGCGGCCCTGACCCGACCCAATTCGCCCTGCCACGCTACCTTCCCGCCTTCGCTGTCACTGCATTTCACCGTCTCTTGCGCTGGCATTTGCTTTGCCGCAACCTCCTCTTCCACCGACGTGTATTGCATCATCCTGCATTGTATTGCATTGCACCTGTATTGCATCATCGCCAGCCTCTGTTGGCGTCTCCTCTCTCGATGCCGATACCAACGGAGTGCCTAGTTCGCCCCCGACGAAGCAAGCCTCTCCACGCTTCCAAACTCCCAAGACATTTGTAAAAAAAAGTGTTTTGAAGGATATCATCTTTTTAGCCGGATCTCAAGTTAAGCACCGATGACTTAAAACTAATTTCGTGGTAAACATATTTTTAATGCTGTTTTTATTTGTAATTATTTTTTGTACTTTAAATTTATTTTCATTATGACCATGTATGGAACAAACATATTTAACATCAACATATCCCCCCACAGACGCCATTCTAAGGAAGAAGAAGGGTATCGAAAGGGGTGCTTCCCACGTATACATGCAAAGCGCCGTTTCACTTTCACCGACTGTGATCTCCGTTCGAATGTTTTCGCTGTGTCACCATATCCACTCTAAGATCCATTCCACTCCTGGCGCTTTCGTCACTTATCTCGACTGTCCATGCAACGCGTTGTGACAGGGTACTTCAGAGCAGCAGTGGAATATTGGACCTTCCAGTCTCCAACGCTTCGCGCAAGAATCTCGATGTGTGCACATGGTTGTTATTTGACAGGTCGAGTACATCAAAGAGATTCCATTAACGCGTACATTTCCCATTTCTTTGTTTTTCACATGCATAGTAATACGACGCATTATTCCTTACAAGTCCCCTTCATTATCTTCATCTCGAGCCCACCCACGTCTGGGCCGTTGTCTTGGCAGGCGCCGCCCTCTGCCCTCGGCGCCGCGCCGTTCACTTTCCCCGGGCTATCTCCGTCGCCTGCGCTGCCGGGTGGCGCCGCTGTCTCCATGCCATCAGCGTCCGCCTGGCCTCCGCTTGTGTCTACGCGAGCAGCGCCAACTCTCGAGACCCGCCGCCTCTGCCAACCATGGCGGCCGTCTCACTACCTCCACTATCCCCGCTCCCCCAAAAGTCATGACGGCCGCCTCACTGCCTTCACCAACACGCTTCCCTCCCCCACCGGCCGTGGCGCGTGCCTCACTAAGTTCACCACCCCCGCCATCTGCCCCCGCCGGCCACGGCGCCCGTTTCACTGCCTTCACCACCCCCGCCACCCTGCCCACCGGCCATGACGCCCGCCTCACAGCCTCCACCACCCCCGCCTCCCGGCCCCAAAGGTCATGGCACCCACCTCACTGCCTTCACCAACCCGCTACCCACCCCCGCCGGCCATGGCGCCCACTTCACTGCATTCACTAATCCGCCACCCTCCCGCCGGCCATTACGTCCACCTCACTGCCTCCACCACCCCCACCTCCCGGCCCCGAAGGTCATGGCACCCACCTCACTGCCTCCAGCAACCCGCCACCCGCCCACGCCGTCCATGGCGCCCGTCTGACTGCCTTCACCAATCTGCCACCCGACCCCGCCGGCCGTGGCGCCTGCTTCACTGTCTTCACCCCCGCCCCCGCCGGCCATGGTGCCCGCTTCACTGTTTTCAATAACCCGCCACCTTTCCCGCCAGCCATTACGACCGCCTCACTGCCTCCACCACCCACGACTCTTCCGCCCCTGGGAATTCGCTCCTCACGCCATCCACGCCTTCCTTGATAATTCCGTTTCCGGCTACCACCGTCATCTTCCAGCAATCCAACTGCCGCCACCGCCACCACCTCCAGCGCCAGCCGCCCTCCACAGATTGAGGTAGCGGTGGCAGCAAGTTCGGCGTGGGCGGCTTGGACGGCGTGAGCTGCGAGGGCGGCGTCGGAGACTTCGGGGGTGGCGGGGAGATTGTCGGCCGTTCGCCTCACCCGATCCACGTTCCACCGTCACTGCCGCCGCCGTGGGCGCCGTGGCGTCGAGGCCGTGGTGGGCGTCGCCGGCGCCGCCGTACGGCCCGGTCCGGCCCTGCCTGACCCGCCGCGCCGCCCCGCGCAAATAGGAGGATCGCTGGCGTGCCGCGCGCGGCCTGTGTTTGGTCAGGCGGCGCGCCTCCGACGCCGGCACGTCCGCTGCAGCGGCGCCGCGCCGCCCGCGCCGCCCACGGCCGCCCACAACCCACGCCGCGAGGGCGGGCACAACGGCGACGACGAGGACGGCAAAGCCACGAAGAGGGGCAAGGGAGCAAAGGTGGTGAGAAGGACGAGAACAGCAAACAGTTGACTCCGGATATAGCGAACTTCTGGAGAATAACATTTGGTTCACTATATCCGATGATGTCAAATTTAAATAGAATTTCTCCATAACGATCGATTTTATTTATACAGATACAGCAAATTAATAGCACGAACTGGAAATTTCAAAGTATTTGTTCTTCAAAATCCACCAAAATTGAAATTGAGGCAATCGCGCGTCGCCGCCGCCAGTTGTAGCCCACGCAGGACACGACATTTCTTTCCGCAGTGAAATTGAGTGGCGTAAGGTTGTCAGTAAGGTGCCCATTCCAGCTCCACTACCTTCACCTCAGGGGAGATTTCTTCAATTATGACCTTTGGCCGACGCTATTTTTTCAGGCCGCCAAGTGTTGGTATTTGTGGCACTGAGATGATATATATTTTTCCCAGGAGGGAATTCATTTCCAGGACGTTGTATTTCATACGTTCATTATAGCCGAGGTTCAGGACCACTATAACCGAATCTTCTTATGTGTACATATAATGTAAGTGAAACGGAACCAGTTCACGAAAACCCATGGTTCACTATATCCGAGTTCACTATATCCGGAGTCGACTGTATAAGGTCGTGGGCCATTAGGATTCTGCTCCGGCATTCACCTGATGTTGATCGGAGAAACTGCGGAAAACTGCCGTTCAGAGCAACCAGCCTAAAGAATTCTCCTCTAAACAGCGGCTGACTCCGACCTAGCTGTCTAGCTAGTGTGGAAAACTGCCACCGTCGGGACTCGAAGCTAGGACCTCTCGATCAGAAGCACCGCAATAACATCAATCGATGTCCTAAGCCGCTTAAGCCAGTAGAAGACGTCGATTAGCGAGCACAGCAAAGGTGCGTGGGCAGTGTAGCCAGCACATGTGGCGGGGCGACAAGAACGGTGAAGTGAGTGAGGGAGGTGAAAGTGGAAAGAGGGCAGTGAAAACAATAACGATTGATTCTGCAAGGACGGTGAAGACGAGGGGAGTGGCGAGGTAGGCGACGGCGGAGAATGGGGAAAGTCGGCGAGGACGATGACGTGAGGACACGGGATGTCGGCGATTATCACTGGTTCCGGGAGTCGCGAGAATTTGCTTAGCGTGTGCGGGGAATCAGACCATTGCAAAGGCTAAGACGAGATTAACGCCTTGAATACAGTTAAGGACTTTGCAACAACGCTCTGTGCAGGCTTCTGGGCAGTATGGTTCAAATTTCGGTCTATCAAAGAGCTATATGGGGTCCACAAAATTGATAGTCGCAGTATATCTCGTTGTACTCTTTTCCCCGAATTTGATTCTAGACCTATTCCATCTTTATCCGCATTACTCACATGAAGTGTCACCGGATATCTCGACAAGCCCCGCCGGCCAAATGCCCCTCCCTGGAATTTATCCCATAATTGATAAGGCAAACCCCTCAAACTCCACCTCAAAAAGTTTTCCGGAGTGAAAGAGAACGTGAACGGAAGCAATATAATCATTTTTCTTAAAACGAACTTCGGTTGGCAGCTGCCGTTATTATTTCGAGCGCCTCAACTATACCTAGCTATACCCTTTAAGGCCAATTCAACTCACATTACAGTGAAGACAATACAATACACAATACCGATTTTTGGGTTTTGATTTGTGTTAATTATTTAACTCCAGTTATTCCAGAAAGTAACAACCTTGCGGATAATTAAAGAACAATTCCCAGCTTCTTTGTTTCTTTGCAAAAAGACAAATTTGCCTGTCGTATGTTTTCAACAAAATGTCTCTTCATAATTAAACAACAGTATGCGTTTTTCTGCACTATCTTTGAACTGATCTCTATCCTTAATTCTACTCAATAAATCAAATCGAATGTATCGGAGACACGGAACAAGGCTGATTAGCATCATACAAAACCAAACAATGATGTTATTAAAATGTACGACAAACACTTATTGTATTTTGTATTCATGACTTATGTTCTGCAAATTATACCTCCAGTTACTGTGACATGTTGACCACATCTCCAATGTTTGTGCACGTTTACACAAGTTCATCGCTGACCTCCGACCTACTCCTGAGAATATGCTTCCAAGAACCCGAACTCTTGCATTCAAAGCAGCCGAGTCTATAGGCAGCAAAATAGCGATAAATCAAACCCAAATGGTAGGTTGTTCCACGCTTCATTAACAAGCTGGTAAATGTACGAGGGTCCTGGGAAAGAACAGTCACCTCGAACGAAATGTTTCTTTTGTATGACACATTTTTCCACAATTGGTGCGAACCTTCATTATACTGCCTTTTATAGTCGTTTGATAAACTACAAAAAAAAAATATATGTAATTTACATACAGGAAATAAATCGGAAATGTAAATAAAAGTCGATATTTTGATCCTAGCATTAATGAATACGTAAAAGCTAAAATGCAAGATACAGTCCTGGAAAATGTTGCAATACAATTAGTTCATTCTTACAAAATGGTAATACATATCAACGCTATTTTCCATCTCATGATCTATTTACAGATTGCGTGTTGAGTATTGGGCATTACGATGAATGCACAAATTAACAAATACAGTTTTTTAATCTCAACTCCTCGAATGATGTCGTGGGTACTGAAATTAAAATAATAATAATAATACTAATAATAATAATAATAATAATAATAATAATAATAATAATAATAATAATAATAATAATAATAATAGATGAGAAGCAGGCGCCATACTACTCTTATGAACCGCCACCCATAAGAGATTATGAGAACTGCAAACTTCACTGGAACCGCCCAATACTAACAGATAAACAAATTCCGAACAACATTCCGGATATTGTACTGGTTTTAAAGACTGAAAGGAAAACCTTTATCATTGATATTTCAGTCCCTCAACCGGCCAATCTGAAGAAAAAACACACGAAAAAATTAACAAATACCGGCCATTGGCAGATGAAATCAATTTATGTGGGGTATGGCAAAAGTCATAGTGGTACCATTTGTTATTGGCGCTACAGGTGAAATCCCCAACACACTGAACAGCAATATTGACATCTTAGATTTGCACCGTGATGTGTACATTTCCATTCAGAAGTCCATGATCTTGGACACCTGCAGTATTGTCCAAAGTATACTAGGAGATGTATACTAGGATGGGTAAGATGTCAAACAGAAATCTTACGTCATTTGACTCCACAGTCCCGGAGTAAGATGTTGGCCTCCATTGGAGTGAAATTAGAGAAATAATAATAATAATAATAATAATAATAATAATAATAATAATAATAATAATAATAATAATAATAATAATAATAATAATAATAATAATAATAATAATAATTTACATGCAGTTAAGCAAAAAATGGGTAGGTATATGTAAAATAACAAGAAAACTACTTACAAATATAAAAACACAAATAGGTAATACAATTGAACATAAAACAATATCACAAATAAGTAAATATAAAAATAAGTAAAACGGGCACCATTCGCCCATACTCTACTTCATACATACCACTTCACTTCTATTTACTCTATTTGCCTTGCCAATCCAATAATTCTGCATTGAAGGTAATTTTATGCACTTGTCACATGAGTACATTTCGAGTTGAACTTTCTTTATCTTGAAAAACGTGCCAGCATTTCACTGCATAGACAGCATAGACATTCTATCAGTTCTATCAGTTTTTTCAAAAATATTAGAGAGACTTTTTTACGTACGAATGGAAACCTTTCTCACTAAACACGACGCGCTTTCAGATTGCCAACATGGATTTAGAAAATCAAAATCAACGGAAACAGCTATATTTTCTTTTCTTAAAGATGTCGCCTCACCAATGGATCAAAACGAGGCACCTATTGGATTATTTTTAGATCTCTCAAAAGCTTTTGACGTCATTGATCATGACATTTTACTTTCCAAATTACCTTCATATGGAATTCGTGGTATTGCGCTAGATTGGTTATGTTCGTACCTTAAACAACGATCTCAGAGAGTTGAAATACCTTACTGGAATGATGGAACATTACGTACGCACCTTTCTCACTCTTTGCCCATTCCATGTGGAGTTCCTCAAGGATCGATTTTAGGCCCTATTCTGTTCCTACTTTACGTAAACGATATGCCCTCGGCGATTCGAAACGGAAGAACGGTTCTCTTTGCGGATGATACGAACATCCTTTGCAATAAAGAAACCGTAAATAGTACAATATCAGATGTTTCAAATTGGTTCCGAAATAACAAATTAATAGTAAACGAAAAGAAAACGGTTTTAATGCAGTTTTCCATATCAAATAAACAATTCTGTGCTCCATTGAAAATGAACAGTGTACCATTGACTGATGTTAAGGCAACAAAATTTTTAGGTCTCTCAATTCAGTCAAACCTTAAATGGAACGTCCATTTAAATGAATTGAACACAAAATTAAGTTCATTATGCTACGCGTTCAGAATTCTTGCAAATTCAGTCAGCCTTCATTCTGCTCGTTGTGTATACTTCGCGAATGTTCATTCCCGCCTGAGATATGGCATAATATTCTGGGGAAATACATCTTATAGCTCCCAGACTTTTAGATTACAAAAACGAATTGTACGAATAATAACCAAATCCCACCCACGTGATTCATGTAAGCCTCTCTTCATTAATCTAGGAATTCTACCATTACCGTGTCTTTTTATTTACGAATCAGTGGTTTTTGTAAAAAATGACTTGCTCAAGGGCGGGAATATATTTTCAGAAAATGCCGAAGTCTATTACTATAACACTCGACGTAGAAATCATATTCATCAGGTGACAGTATCAACAGCTTATTACAAAAAATTCACATACAATACATGTACATTATTTTACAACACTTTGCCAGATGACATTAAACGATTAAATTCAATAGAAAAGTTTAAATCCCAAGTGAAATCGTTTCTGCTGCATAACTGTTTCTATACAATTAGAGACTATACTGAGCATCACAAGAAAAGTAACATTAATTTTAACAATGATACATAATGCATTATTTACCATTTGGACTGTATAAATGAGTATAAACAACCTGTAACAACTATTGTACAACAGCTTCCGGGTCAATGACCCCCATCTCGATCAGGTTTTTCGTCCAGTTTCCCTGATCCATTGAGCAAATGCTGAGATGGCCCCTTGTTTTGCTTCTGGACATAAATGTAACTTCATTTTCTGTGCACGTCTTCTAGAATTCAGTGGGAAATACAATTATTCAAATTATCGTGTCCATGTTGTCGCGGCAGGAAGTAATAAGAGCCAAAATTTATTGCTTATTTATGTTTGAAAATAGATTTTATTACATGGGAGTTTTTTTGTTGTTTTTTTCTCCCTTTCAAAATTCAAAATTTATTGCTTATTTACCCTTGAAAATAGATTTTTTTACATGGGAGTTTTTTTGTTTTTTTTCTCCCTTTCAAAATTCAAAATTTATTGCTTGTTTATCCTTGAAAATAGATTTTATTACATGGGAGTTTTTTTTTCCCTTTCAAAAATTCAAAATTTAAGTAGTATATGACTTAGTGTAGGGATCACAGAATTTTGAAAATGTGCACACAATTCACTTTTCCCCATAGCACGTCATACGCAGTTTCTAACTGTTTTTTTGACGTAAAATAAATAAATAAATAAATAAATAAATAAATAAAGTTAACTTTTGAGAACCCTCGAACTGATAACTTGTGTTCCTAGGATGAGTTATTAGCATTTCGGCAGGTAGATTGTTAGAGATTACAATGATCCTCTTTACAAAGCCTGATTTTCCTATATCTGTTCTTTGCTTTCTTCGTGTGTGGTCGCCCCTAACATTCACTGATAGGTTTCCATGGCGGTTGATTTTTGTTTGCCTGAAAGAAGGTATTTGGTCACGTGCTCTCTTGCCCAATTGCTTCCGTTCACACATCGTTATTCATTCTGCGCTTGATTGAATGCTTCAATCTGACCTTCCTACGTGGATCACAGTATGTTACTCCGTTTTCATTACGGGACGAACCAAGGAATTGTAAGCCTCTATTTTCATGTTACCGAAAGCAGCAAACCGCGCTGACATCCTATTTATTTATTTATTTATTTATTTTACGTCAAAAAAACAGTTAGAAACTGCGTATGACGTGCTATGGGGAAAAGTGAATTGTGTGCACATTTTCAAAATTCTGTGATCCCTACACTAAATCATATACTACTTAAATTTTGAATTTTTGAAAGGGAGAAAACAAAAAACAAAAAAAAAACTCCCATGTAATAAAATCTATTTTCAAGGATAAACAAGCAATAAATTTTGAATTTTGAAAGGGAGAAAAAAAACAAAAAAACTCCCATGTAAAAAAAATCTATTTTCAAGGGTGAATAAGCAATAAATTTTGAATTTTGAAAGGGAGAAAAAAACAACAAAAAAAACTCCCATGTAATAAAATCTATTTTCAACATAAATAAGCAATAAATTTTGGCTCTTATTACTTCCTGCCGCGACAACATGGACACGATAATTTGAATAATTGTATTTCCCACTGAATTCTAGAAGACGTGCACAGAAAATGAAGTTACATTTATGTCCAGAAGCAAAACAAGGGGCCATCTCAGCATTTGCTCAATGGATCAGGGAAACTGGACGAAAAACCTGATCGAGATGGGGGTCATTGACCCGGAAGCTGTTGTACAATAGTTGTTACAGGTTGTTTATACTCATTTATACAGTCCAAATGGTAAATAATGCATTATGTATCATTGTTAAAATTAATGTTACTTTTCTTGTGATGCTCAGTATAGTCTCTAATTGTATAGAAACAGTTATGCAGCAGAAACGATTTCACTTGGATTTAAACTTTTCTATTGAATTTAATCGTTTAATGTCATCTGGCAAAGTGTTGTAAAATAATGTACATGTATTGTATGTGAATTTTTTGTAATGAGCTGTTGATACTGTCACCTGATGAATATGATTTCTACGTCGAGTGTTATAGTAATAGACTTCGGCATTTTCTGAAAATATATTCCCGCCCTTAAGCAAGTCATTTTTTACAAAAACCACTGATTCGTAAATAAAAAGACACGGTAATGGTAGAATTCCTAGATTAATGAAGAGAGGCTTACATGAATCACGTGGGTGGGATTTGGTTATTATTCGTACAATTCGTTTTTGTAATCTAAAAGTCTGGGAGCTATAAGATGTATTTCCCCAGAATATTATGCCATATCTCAGGCGGGAATGAACATTCGCGAAGTATACACAACGAGCAGTATGAAGGCTGACTGAATTTGCAAGAATTCTGAACGCGTAGCATAATGAACTTAATTTTGTGTTCAATTCATTTAAATGGACGTTCCATTTAAGGTTTGACTGAATTGAGAGACCTAAAAAATTTTGTTGCCTTAACATCAGTCAATGGTACACTGTTCATTTTCAATGGAGCACAGAATTGTTTATTTGATATGGAAAACTGCATTAAAACCGTTTTCTTTTCGTTTACTATTAATTTGTTATTTCGGAACCAATTTGAAACATCTGATATTGTACTATTTACGGTTTCTTTATTGCAAAGGATGTTCGTATCATCCGCAAAGAGAACCGTTCTTCCGTTTCGAATCGCCGAGGGCATATCGTTTACGTAAAGTAGGAACAGAATAGGGCCTAAAATCGATCCTTGAGGAACTCCACATGCAATGGGCAAAGAGTGGGAAAGGTGCGTACGTAATGTTCCATCATTCCAGTAAGGTATTTCAACTCTCTGAGATCGTTGTTTAAGGTACGAACATAACCAATCTAGAGCAATACCACGAATTCCATATGAAGGTAATTTGGAAAGTAAAATGTCATGATCAATGACGTCAAAAGCTTTTGAGAGATCTAAAAATAATCCAATAGGTGCCTCGTTTTGATCCAATGATGAGGCGACATCTTTAAGAAAAGAAAATATAGCTGTTTCTGTTGATTTTGATTTTCTAAATCCATGTTGGCAATCTGAAAGCGCGTCGTGTTTAGTGAGAAAGGTTTCCATTCGTACGTAAAAAAGTCTCTCTAATATTTTTGAAAAAACTGATAGAAGAGAAATGGGCCGATAATTTTGAATTTCATTTTTGTTGCCTTTTTTGAAAAGCGGCTTAATTTTAGCTGTTTTGAAAATATCTGGAAACGTTCCAGTGCATAAAGATGCATTAAATATGTGAGTTAACGGGTGTATAATGGCATACGCACAAGTCTTTAACAAAGAATCTGGGAATTCATCTAAACCGGACGAATATTTATTTTTTAGTTTACCGATTATTTTGAGAATTTCATAGGAAGAAGTTTCGAAAACGAACATTGTGTCTAAAATTTTGGGTGAACTGTCTGGTTTTGAATTTTGTGGCTGAAGACCCTTAGTGAGATCGGCAGCAATTCTCGAAAAGTATTGGTTAAAGAGATTAGCCACTGTTGCCGGATCGTTCACATTTATATCGTTATATTTTAAAACAACATTCTCTACGGGTTTTCTAGTTGATTTGGTAGTATTTTTATTATATTCCACATTGCTTTTGTTTTATTATTTGAGTTCAAAATATCCTGATCGTTTTTCACGATTTTAGCCTGCCTTATGACTTTTCGTAACAATGTTTTGTATTTTTTAAAGTAGATAAGGAAATCTTGAGATACGTCATGACGTTTAGAAATAAAGTAGAGAGTACGTTTATTTTTACACGATGTTCTAATTCCTTTTGTGATCCAAGTATTACTTTTCGTGAAATGTTTAATTTTCTCTTTTTAATAGGAAAGCATGCGTTAAAGAGAAATGAAAGCTTTGAGAAAAATAAATTATATTTTTCATTTGTGTCAATAGCGTTATAAACTGCCTCCCATGATTCTTTCAGCAAGTAGTCCGTAAATAACTTATGTTAACTGTAGTAAATGCTCTGCACATGCGTGTTTTATTTATTGTGTCAGTATTCATGTTATTAGTAATTGTAAGAATTTGTGCATCGTGGTCACTGTAACCTAGATTATTCGTTATTATTTCATATCTAGTTGTGCTTTTGTTAATTATAATTTGATCTATTGCTGTTTGTGATTTGAGGGTATTCCGTGTAGGTACGTTCACTGTAATATCTAAATTAAAAGAATGAATTAAATTGAGAAACTGCTCTTTTTCGTGGGATTCGCTCAGAAAATCAATATTGAAATCTCCACATACAACAATGGATTTAAAAGAGAGATTACTAATTTTGTTCAGAGTTATCTCTAGATTTTCTACGAAATTGAAATAATCTAAAGCTTGCTTTTGTTGGAGGTCTGTAGATGCAAAGTAAAATAATTTTGAGCGTAGTAAGATGTACAACTGTTATTTCAAAAAGTTTTTCAACTGCATATAAATTGAATTCTGACAAGAAGGTAGAATCAATATTATTTCTTACATAAATACACGAACCTCCGTAAGCAGGGCCTTTATTTGATTCCCTTGCTCTACAATAAGATCCTGCAAGGTAAAAACTAGGATTTTGGAGTGTGTTTAGATCATTATGAGATAACCAATGTTCTGTAAAGCAAAGAACATCTATTTGACTGAGATCACACTCTAATGCTGCTTCGATAAATTCAATTTTATTTGAAAGAGATTGCACATTATGATGCATTATTTGAATCTTTTGAATGTACCTACACGAATGCTTTTCTGCTGCATTTGACTGTAATTGCTAATTATTTATCTCATTTTTACCTCGAGTGCGTGGTCGAAGGAAGTAT